>JAJOZX010000101.1:1130000-1212500 GCA_023014485.1 Bathynomus jamesi
TATATATGGTCAGTCTCTTGACGTGCCCCATACAAAAAGAAGAGAATGGTACTTCAAAATGTACGCTTGGAAAATAATACAGAAAATGATACATAACTCGTCTTATTATTCGCGTGAGCGAAGTGAAGTAGTGATAGATCTTAACACACTTCCAAATGGGATTTCATGACAAAATTTAATATGTGCCCGTCGTAGGATTCATAGCAAGTAAAATAATTTTTATTATGTTGAAGTTTCTAAGGAAAATTGACGGTACTGAAGTCTCAGTTTTTACTTTTTATATTTGAATCGGACAAAAATTTTTGTGATTTTTCAGAAATATTTTGCCCTCTACCTAGGTCACGCTACATTTCCTCTGTTCTTTCAATTTATGTTGTCACTGGAGAGGCTATACGTTAGTAATAATTGAGAAGAAGGCGAAAATGTTGCGAGACTCGACCTAATATTATTTCTTGCTTTTAATAATGTTTGTTGCTACAGAAAAGGCTCCCTTGAAACACTTCACAATTTACAATGCTAGATTTGTAGCTCATAACTAAATTTATTTAGTAGGCTTAATTAATTATAAACTGGGTTAGGTTAGGTCGAGATCAAGAGGCGTTTAAGTAAGGTTAGATGAGGGCAGATGAAGCTAGGTTTGTTGAAGTACTGTTAGGTTAGTTTAAGTCATTATAGGGTCTGAGGAATTGTTTAGTTTAAGTTAGATTATTCTAATGAAATTAAGTTTGTTCAGGCCATTTTACACTTGATTATATCATTACACGAGTGGAGAAGCGTTTAGGTATAGTTAAATGGACTTAGATCAATTTTGTTATAATAGCGTTATAATAGCGATAGTAAAGAGAGAGTGAGGCAACAGTGCAGCGAAGAGAGAGGAATTGAAGACAGTGAGTAAGAGGAGGGAAATTGATGAGACGAAAAGTCTTTGATTCCACTTGGTCAAGTAGAGCTGTGTGGGTTGAACATGAAAAGCGTACTCCATACAAGGGTGGACAAGACCCCTGTACAGAGACAGCAACTGCGGAGCGGGTCAGCACATCTACCCTCTTAGAAGCTGTTTTAGAAAGAGAATATATGTGATTTTTTAAGGAAAGATTACAAGAAACGGAAACACCAAGAATGTTAAGAGAAGAGAAAGGATTGAGTTGTGTATTATTGAAGGTAAGGAAATAGTTGTGTGGAAGATTGAGATGAGTAGACAGATGAAGGAACTGAGTTTATGAGGAATTGAAAGCCATAATGTTTTCTCTGTTCCAATCAGATATAATAAAATGATCAGAGGTAAGGTGCATCATAGCCGTCCCATGCGAAGCGTGGAGTGACTGTCGAGAGGGACGCTTTGGGAAGCGGGTGGAAAAATGAAGAGTGGAATCATCGGCATAGGAGTGGATAGGACAAGAAGTACAATTTAATAGATCATTGATAAATAAAAGGAAAAGAGTGGGGTGATAAGACATAGCCCTGCGGTACACCCACTATTAATAGCTTTAGGAGAAGAACAGTGGCCATCTACAACCGCAGCTATGTTGTAGGTCGGCTAGAAAGAAAATCAGAGATGAAAGCACAGATAGAAGGATAGAAACCGAAGGAGGACAGAGAGAATTAAGGATTTGTGCCAGACTCTATCAAAAGCTTTCGATATGTCTAGCGCAATAACAAAGGCTTCATAGAAATCCCGAAAGGAGATGATCAAGAGTGAGAGAGATATGCATAATCGCTAGTAGAACATCCCTTTCAGAACCCATACTGACGATCTGACAGAAGATTGTGAGAAGAGAGGTGTTTAAGAATCTTCCTATTAAGGATACATTAAAAAACTTTAGAAATGCAAGAAATTAAAGCTATTGGACGATAGTTGGAGGGTTGAGAGTGGTCACCCTTCTTTGAGACAAGCTGAATGAAAGCAAACTTTTAGCAGGGAGGAAAAGTACGACATGAAAGAGTTTGACTAGGCAGGGTGTTAGCACAGAAGCACAGTTCTTGAGAACAACAGGAAGAACACCATGAGGACTGTACGCCTTCATAGAGTTGAGCCCAGATAGGGCAGAAAGAAGATCTTTAGAAAAGATTCTAATTTCTGGCATAATTAAGTAAGAGGAAGGAGGAGATGGAGGAACAGCACCGGAATCGTCCAGGGTTGAGTTGGAAGCGAAAGTTTGAACGAAGAGTTCAGTTTTGTCAGAAGAGACAGCAACTGAGCTATCGGAATGGAAAAGAGGAGGGAAAGAAGAAGTAAAATTGTTGGAAAGGTTCTTGGCTAGGTGCCAGAAAGAGTTTGGGTCCTTTTTGAGTAGATTAAGTTAATTTAAGCTGGTGTAAGTCACTCTAGATGTTGAATAATCGTTTACATTAGATTATATTAAGTTAGATTATTTGTTAAATTATATGTTAGGTTATTGGTTCAGTTATTGGTTCAGTTATTGGTCAGTTTTGGCTGATATAGGTCATTTTAAAGGATTAAAAGAAACATTTGGGTTATGTTAAGTTAGGTCGTCAGATTAAATCAGACTGTTAGATCAATTTAAGCTTGTAGAACGGTTTAGTTTAAATTAGGTCGTTAGATTAAATCAGACTGTTAGGTCAATTTAAGCTTGTAGAAAGGTTTAGGTTAGATTAAGTTAAGTTAGGTTACGCTCACTTAATTTGGTTCCAGTTAGGCAAGTTTAAGTTAATTTAGGCTAGATCAACCCATATTGGGAGTTTAAAAAGCGTTTAGGTTTGGTTAGATTGGGTTGTCACATTAATGTAGTCTTATTTATGTCATTTTAAGAACTGGAGGAGCGTTCTGATAAAATTAGGTTACGTTTGGTAAAGTTGGCCGAGTTTAGGTTATGTTGCGTTACGATAGGCGATAATATGTTACTCTCATTTCAGGGATTAAAAAAGTAATTTCCGTTAGGTTAGATTACAACAAAGTTAGGTTAGTTTCAATTTTGTTAGGTTAGGCTAGGTCAATATTAGTTATTGTAGTATAGGTCATTTAAGTTACGTTCGAGTTAAGAGTGGGTGGTCTAAGTAAGCTAGGTTAACTCAGTTTACGCTCCTATGATGTGCCTTTTTAGGGATTTCAGAGGTTTTCCAGTAAGGTTACATTATGTTAGGTTAGGTAAGGTTAGGTCAACTTCGGTTAGGTCAACTTCGGTTAGGTCAGCTTCGTTCGGTCGTCTCAGAGGCTGAAAACACGCTTTGGTAAGATTAGATTTGGTTAAGTAAATTTAGGCTAGTTAAGTCATTTTAGGGGATGACGAGTCCTTTTGGTAAGTTAAATAGGGTTAGGTATGGGAGACCGTGGTTAATCTGTACGTTTCAAATAAACACTGGATCACTTTAACATATTGCTTCCCAAAGCATTCGGGAAGCAATATGTTAAAGTGATCCCTCCTGGGAAGCAATATGGTAAAGTGATATACACTGGGAAGCAATATGTTAAAGTGATCCAAAACATTTGTTGAAATCAAACAATGCATGATGAAGCTGCGAATTGCTGCATATAAATACTTTAGTGTTTACCGCATATTCTTGTATGCTTCAGTGTCCTGAAACTTTTTTGCAAAAGATAAATTAGTTGAAAGTTAGACGGACCAGCTGTACCAACTTGTCTCTTATTAGGGCAGGTTCGTACATAGCATGGGTGAGTTGGTACATGCCAATAATTACACTTATTTTAGTAAAAAAAATGAAGCATATGTTTATATATATATATATATATATATAGCCAAGTTATTTTTACGGTGGAAACCTTAGTCGAATAAGGAACAAGACTAGTCCATATGCAACCATTTTAATATTCAAAGCTTTCGACATATTCTAACGTCATCTTCAGTGCTAAAATGAGTTTTATATATGATACAATTAAAGACTAAATATGAATTTAAAACAATTTTAAATATTAACACAAATATTACAAACGGAACTAAAAAAATAAACTAAAACAGCCACGAAATTATAAAGTTAACACGATTAAAATATTATAAAAGAAACCATAAAAGAGGCTTACCTTTAAGGTAAGAGTAAATGTAAGTAAAAAACATTGTAAACTAATTTAGGGGAACATAATGTTCCCCTAAATTATTTTACAATGTTTAGCTTAAAATGTTTACAAATGTTTACAATTTATTTTTAAATGTAAAATATTAAAATCTATAAAACTTCAAAACAAACAAATCAGGTACAAATTACCTGAAAACAGACGCAGCAGAGAATGAGAAATGAGAAAGATGGATACAGGTTTGTTGAAGGACGTTAATTTGGTTGGTCGGTAAAGAAAATTTTTCATGAAGGATATTGAGGTTATGGGATTCGGTATAATGATTTGTATCTGGTTTATGTTTGAAAATGAGTATCGTTTCCAAGAGGGGCAGATCGTATTCATTAGCTTTTGCAATTATTGAAAATTTATTAAATCTAATTGGGTGGTTTAACTGATGGGAGTGGGAACGTATATGTGATTGTGAAAGAGCTATTTTAGTGCAATTACTAATACCCTTGTGTTTATCGATGCGAAGTTGGAGTTGGCGTGTGATCATTCCAACGTACGACGATGTACAATCGTCACATGTATATTTGTAGATAACCGATGAGCACAAGGGCTTTGGAATTTTTTATCTTTAAATTTAAAGAGAGTGTAATTTACTTTCTAATGTGAAAATACATTTAACAGAAATTTGTGAATAAAATATATTAATTAGTTTAATAATTTTCCTTTTTAACACAAGATTTTCAGGTCCACAATAGGGAAGTTTAAAATCTACAGTCCCCTACAATAGTCGCGCTCCATCCCTGTATAGCCCTCTCAGAGATGTGGCAGAAACCCATGAGGAGGGGGAGTGGGGAGAGGGGTAGCATCCGGTCAGAGCGAGAGGTGGATACTGTGTGTGTGTGGGTGTGAATGCTCCCACACTATTTTTTTATCCTTGAAACACTGCTCTATATACTGCTATCACATATGCTTTCCATCAGTTTCCAATGCAACGTATAAAACAGAATATTTTTAAATAGAGAAACGAGTAATATGATTAACGATTGTTATTCAAAGTGTGTGATAGTAATATTGTTGCAATCGTCTATAATTTATGTAGAAAAGGAAAGGGACACTTCTTCCATTAGTAAAAAAAAAAAAAATCACGATTATTTCGGTTGTTATGGTATACCTAAATATAAGAAATGGGTTAAAGTAGGATAAAAAGGAAAAGCCTTACGGCAAACCCAAACAATACGGGGTATGCCCGCCATCATATATATGAAGTGGCAAGAAGTGGAAACGTGACCTGCAACGTGTGGGCATGGGTGCAATTGTACGGCATTGGAGAGCTGGCAGAAATTAACGGGATGCTTACAACCGACCAGTATTTAGAGATACTGGAGGAGGTGATGCTGCCAACCGTAAGGACATACGCTTTGCCCCATCGTGAGCGGATTATATTTATGCAGGTAAGTAATACAACAAACTTATTTTCATTACACAGAATATGCCTTCAAGAAAATGACTTAATTAAGGTTAAGCAATGTATATTTTAAGGCAATATGATTAAAGTAGGACATTAGTAAATGTAGTTTTAAATGTAATTTTAAATGTATCTATTTTTTTTTATTTATTTATTATTTTTGCGTCCTTTTAAGGCAACTTCAAAAAAGTGTGAATGAAATGTGAACTCTCAAGTTTTGCTAATTTCTTTTTACAGGAAAACCCCTGTTTATACTGCCAGGACCATTAGACGGTGGTTTCAGGAACAACGAGATATCGAGCTGCTGAACTGGCTTACCAAGGGTGTGACCTAAACCCCATTGAAACTGTGTGGACAAATGTGGTTAACGCTTGGGAGCCTGGGCAGGAGCGGATCTCAGCACCTGCTGGATCACACCATGGCAGAGTGGCAACTTTTCCGCACGAATCCACAAGTCATCTACAATATCGTGGCATCTGTTCCAAATAGGCTACGAGAGGTCATCAGTAATAATGGAGGATAGACCAGTATTGAGTAATTGTGTCTCATAATGTTATGGTTGTGATGTAGTAAATATATATTTATTTACTTGAATAATTGTCATTTCCTTATAATTTGAACATTATGTTTTGTATGTTCTTAAGAAAATCCCTAAATTTACTTGATTTATGTTTATTTTTGTAATAAAAAATTGGACTATGTTTTCATTATCTCTCCATGGATAGACCTTTTTCTGGACCTTCTCTTGCCTGGAGAAGAAGTCGATACAACAACTTATCTTACACTTTAACTATAACATGGCCACATCAAAATCCTATGATTGAAAATTTTTAAAGTATCCCCCGCTTGTGAAATAACCTAGCTACTCTGTTCCCTAAATTTAGGAATAATGCATGAATAAAATGCATAGTCGTCCTAGCATTACCACCAAAACTACAGTGAACAATGTATTTATTCAGTCACTGGTTTTCAAAAAATAAAAGTATTACTATGAGAACACCTGAGATGGGGAGGAGGAGGAGAGGGAGGGAGTGAGGGTGGGGGATAAAGAAGGACTGCGTTGCGTCCACATCTCGGAGAGGGCTAAACAGGGGTGGAGCGCGACTATTGTAGGGGACTGTACAACCTTCTTCTGTACTGTAATGACGACTATTTTAATTTTATTAGGAAATTTTAAATTGGTGAATCTTTTTATTACACTGCCAATAAGTTTGGAAGGAGATGGTAGTTGGAGTAAATCTCGTATGAATGGTTTAAGAGAGTAAGGATAAGGTTGTGTTTGTACTTAAGTGGTGCGAAACTGTCAAATTTCATTCCCAAGCCTGTGAAAGTGGGTTTATGAAAAACTGATGTCACGAAGTGGTTATTGCTACGTATAACATTTATGTCTAAGAATTGTAAAGAACTATCATTTTCAATTTCAGAAGTGAATTTAATGTTACGTTTTGAATTTAAGTATTTACGAAAAAGTTCAGTATGGTCAGGAGATTTCAAATGAAAAAAGTCGTCTACGTAAAGGCAGAAGAAAACTGATTTAAAATGCTGGGACAGTCCTTCAACCACTTTTTCTCATGGTAAGAAAGGAATAAATTTGCAAAAGTGGGTCCAAGGGGTCCCCTCATTGACGCTCCGTCTGTTTCTACGTATTGTTCGCTATTGAAAAAGAATAGTCTTTAGCAGCAATTTCAAGGAGCGAGCATATGTTATCTTCACCTTGATCAAGAACTGTAGAGTTATGAGATTTGAGATGGATACACAAGTCGATAGTTTCATTGAGAGGGATGTTATATAATACATATGAGGCGTCGGGAGTACGAGGGGCGAACTCGCCAAACCAGTTTTGAGATAGACGCGTTTACTCTTTGTGACAGTTGCGTGCGAGGGACACATAGCGCAAATACACGCATTGAAAATAGCTACATTGTAAGTGTACGAGGAGGGTATTTGGCTATATCAAGTTGTCTGTAGATGGGGGAGGGTTGAACTATTTATTCGTGGAACAATTGCAAAATCGCCAATGTGGCGAGTTCGCCCCTCGTACTCGCGTCGCGACGCCTCATATATATATATATATATATATATATATATATATATATATATATATATATAATATATATATATACAGAGGGTGATACATAAATGTGTTTCATAAATCGCAGGGTGTATTCTTAAGACAAAAGTAAAGAAAAATTACCATATAAACATAGGTCGAGAAACCCGTAGGTTTCGACTATTGCAGGCGACAGAAAAATTAAACTCCTGAAGATTTTTTACATTTTATGTAAATACACTGTGTGATACATTTGCTTCATTAAAGTGCATGCTCGAAATTCGTTCCTACTTCTTGAATGCATGCCTCAGCACGTCGCAAAATAGGATAGAGGAGAGACAGTTAAAGGGGCAACGAATTCGTGACAATTGCGAAACGATCCGCAATACTCCAGGAATTTTTGAGTGTGTCACACAATCACGGGTGCGATGTGCTGAGGCATGCGTTCAAGAAGTAGGAAAGAATTTCGAACATTTAGAAAATGTATCACACTGCATTTGCATAAAATGTAAAAAATCTTTAGGAGTTTCATTTTTCTGTCGCGTGCTATAGTCGAAAGCTACGGGTTTCTCTACCTATGTTTATATGGCATTTTTTCTTTACTTTTGTCTTAAGAATACACCCTGCGATTTATGAACACATTTATGTATCACCCTGTATATAATATAAAAGAATGTCATTGTATGAGTATTTATTTCAACCTTCATTCTAAATAAATGCAAATGCTTGAAGTTAATACATGAATATATATATTGTGAAAATCTCATTTCCCAACGAATTGGAGTAAGAAAGTAGAAGCTGCACGGGTGGAAGCAACAGAAGGTCACACGTGTTTGCCTGTAGTTATGTCGGCTGGCCGGATAAGTGCACCGCCCACGCCCGAGGGTATTGTTGCCCTTCGTTGGGAGAGAGAAGCAAAGATGGGTTCTTAACCCAAACTTCCCTCTCTTTTATCGCAGGAGATGCGGAACTAGCTGGACCTATAGGCGGCGGTGGGGTCTCTACTAAGATTATACATACATACATTACCAAAATTTCATTTAGCAACGAATTGGGGTGAGAAGGGAGAAACAATCCCGATGTAAAATAAAGAATGTAATGAGAAGGAGAAAAAATAGCAACTAACACGTGCACATTCATGCACGCAGGTGTTGTGGTAGACCAGCGCCCCAACACATGGCTAAATTCCACACCTACGGCGCTTCATACACCATGTGTGGTGTGCTTCAAAATTTTGTCAGAAATAAAAAGATAGTCCCAAATTTGCATACTTCTAACGAACTTCCTCTATTCTAATTTACTGCCACTTCTCGTGCATCATCCAGATCAATTGTCGGTAAACTTTTGGAATCCGTAGTTAGGGATCGTATCGTCGATCATTTAGAAAGTCGCGATTTGATTAATAGTAGTCAGAATGGGTTTCGACGCCATAAATCTTGTTTAACTAATTTGTTACAGTTTTATAATGAAATAGTGCGCGACTTTATTTATTTAGACTTCAAAAAAGCGTTCGATACAGTTCCGCATAGAAGATTAATTGCGAAGGTTAAAGCGCACGGTATACGCGGTCAGGTAGCTAACTGGTTAGAGGAATGGCTTCGTGCTAGAAAACAGAGGGTCGTTGTCAATGGTAGTGAATCGGGGTGGTTGGATGTACTGTAGGTAGCGGTTTCCCACAGGGTTCAGTGTTAGGCCCATTGCTATTCATAATCTACATTAACGACATAGTGTAGGATTGACCAGTAACGTGTTAAAATTCGCGGACGATACTAAAATAGGCGGTAAAGTTGTTAACGTGGACGATAGAAATAGGCTCCAAGACGATGTAAATAGGATTATAGAGTGGACGGATAAGTGGCAGATGTAATTTAACGTAGACAAATGTAAAGTTTTGCATATAGGTTCTCGTAACAATAATTACACGTACACGATGGACAATAGACAGTTAGCGAGCGTTGACAAGGAAGTAGATTTAGGCGTACGCGTATCTAAGGATTTAAAAGTTAGGAACCAGTGCCTGGAGTCTTGCGCAAAAGCTAATAGGATGTTAGGCTTCATAGCGCGTAATTTAGAATTTAAATCGAAGCATATTATATTGCCCCTTTATAAGTCCCTAGTCAGGCCTCATTTAGAATATGCCGTTCAGTTTTGGTGCCCGTATTTGCGTAAGGATATTGATAGGTTGGAAAGGGTTCAGCTTCGCGCCACGAAACTAATTCCGTCATTGCGCAACAAGTCTTACGAAGATAGGATTAAAGAGTTAGCCTTGCATTCACTCGAAACTAGGAGATTAAGGGGGGACTTATTGAAGTTTTCAAAATCGTTAATAAAATCGATAACGTAAATTTTGACAAACTGTTCACTTTCGATAATAGCAATACTCGAAATAAAGGATTTAATTTGCGTGGCAGATGTTTCATTACTAACATCGCTAAAACCTTTTTACGTTTAAAGTAATTGATAAATGGAATAATCTTCCCGCGTCCATCGTGAATTCTACCAGCGTTAATATGTTTAAAAACCGTTTTGATAGGCATTTTAAAAATATTAACGTTGTTGTTTAAAATAATAAAACAATTAGCAACAGGAGTTCTGTGGGTAGTGGTCAAGGATGAGTCGGTTGACGATTAATGCCAGCTTGTGACATGCCAGCGTGTGATATGCCAGCAATAATAAAAAAAAATTAGACTAACACGAATTTAGATGTAGCGTAAATTAACCCACTTTTTATTATACTCTTCCTACCTTTACTTGCATGTCTGTAGTTTGCATGGTATGACAATGTTTGTGTTAAGACTTGTCGACAGTGGCCGGCGGATGATGATGGTGAGTCTTTCTCTCTCTTTTTCTGAGTGAATGTTAACCCATGAATGATAGGTTTTGCTACTTACTTAACCCCTTATTCTCTTCTTTTAACCCACTACTCTCTTCCTTCTCTCGGGCTAACCTTAGAGTGGATCTTAGGGTAGATCTGTAGAAGTCCACGCTTCCTCACACAATCACTCACTATGTCCATTAAGGTGGAGTGAAAATATCATTTTTGGATTTTTAATTTACTTGAGTGTGGAAAAGTTGCCAATGGGCTTTAGAAACAAGCATGTGAAATTATAATACAATTGAAGCATTGCTTGATTGACCACCAGCGATTTTAATATATGGCATATTTCATGTTTTAACGATCGCTTTGCCCATCAGGAGTCATCCAAGATGCTGGTCTTTCATCCATGTTTATGCAAATAATTAACAGCTTAGTTTGCTGTAGACTGTGTTATTGCATACTTCCCACCTACGCTGATGTTATGAAGGCTTACATCCATACAAGACAACAGCTGACAACGAAGAATAACAAATATCCACCGTTCGCCGAAGTATCAAAAAAAGTTTGCGTTGATGTTGAACTTGTTTGGGAGAAAGCGTCTCTTCCGACCGTGACGCACGGACGAGTGATTGAAACGCTCAGACCGTACAACGAGAAATACAAGAAAATCTTGAAACCATACAAGGCTCGGAAGGACAACGACAACTACAAGCAACAACTTGAACAGTTCAGAGAAGACGCAGATAAACTCTTCGACATTAGCAAATGCAAATGTGTAGATTTCGTCATGAGCTGTAAGTGCGAAAGAGCGGACAAAGTACCACTCAAAGAAAAGAAAGTTTCTAGAGGACCAGAGAGGAGCCAGAAAGATGATTATAGGAGGCATCGATTTGGTGGAAACAACAAAGCTACAGAAGAAAATATCCAGGAAAGTCTGTGAATCGAGAAGACACAGCATTCACCAAGAACAATCGAAGCAGCAATGCAATTTTGGAAGCTACAACGAGGAAGACAAGGACGACGACACCGACAACAGCGACGAAGAATACACCCTATCTAAGTCACACTGTAAACCTGATCTATCGACACTGGAGAGTAAACGTCAAAGAATGACGATGACTGTACGATTACCATGTTTGGCTAAAGCGTGCGATAGAACGGGCGTCTCAGATCGAGCAGCAGCCGTTATTGCCTCATCCGTGCTACAAGACATTGGAATTGTGTCTACAAATGACACCTCCAAAGTCATTGATCGTAGTAAAATTCGCCGAGAAAGAAGTAGAACTCGTCAAGAACTGACAAAACTAGACAGCAGTATGACAGACTTGCCTGGATTGTACTTCGACGGTCGAAAGGATAGAACGATGAAAAATGTACGAGACGCCGCAGGACATGGCCACCGGGACAGAGATACAGAAGAGCACGTCAGCATTATTTGTGAACCAGGTTCATCGTACTTTGGCCACGTGACGCCGTCAAGTGGATCAAGCAAGGCGATTTCCAAAGTAATCTTTGAATGCTTGGCTGCGCGAAGTGTGGATCTCGACAGTGTGAAAGTCGTCGGATGCGACGGAACCGCTGTCAACACTGGACATAATGGCGGAGTTATTCGGCAGCTTGAGGAATTACTACAAAAACCGCTGCAATGGCTCGTGTGCTTATTACATGCTAACGAGCTCCCCCTGCGACACCTGTTTCAGCATTTAGATGGAGCAACTACAGGACCTAAGTGCTTCTCAGGACCGATAGGGAAATCTCTCACAGCATGCACGGAACTCCATATAACATCGTATGAACCTATATCTCCATTACAGCCACTGCCGCATGTTGACGTGAAGGACCTGAGCACTGACCAGCAGTACCTGTGGCAGATGTGTCAAGCTGTCAGTGAAGGACACTGTCCCTGTGATCTAGCATTGCGAAAACCGGGACCATTGAACCACTCGCGATGGTTGACAACTGCCAACAGAATCCTCCGCCTCTATGTTGGCCTCGATGCACCATCCAACAACATCAAAACTCTTGTCACATTCATCATCCGGGTCTACGCCCCAACATGGTTCGCCATCAAGACGCAGCCATCATGCAAAGATGGAGCCAAACATCTGCACGGGATGATGGTGAGAACACGGTACCTCAGCTCCTCTCTAAAGAAAGTCGTCGACCCGGTGATTCGGCGAAACGGCTTCTGCGGACACCCCGAGAACGTGCTATTAGCCATGATCACAGATGAGCGACCACATATAAGGGAACTCGGACTCAGAAGAATCATGAAGGCAAGATCACATGTGTCTGCAAACAAAATCCGCAGGTTTCGAGTGCCACCGCTCAACCTCGACGCGACCGAATACCAGGACATGGTCGATTGGCAGACTTTGACCGTGACGGAGCCTCCTGTTACGATGGATATGACGGACAACGAATTGAACGACATGATCTCTGCTCAAATTTCACCAAGTGTCCTCTTCCCTCGCTTCCCTTGTCACACACAGGCGGTGGAAAGATGCGTGAACCTAGTTACCGAAGCTTCAGCCGCTGTGTGTGGCGAGACGTCCCGCCATGGATTTATTCGGGCTCGCGTCGCTTATGGGCAGCTTATGCCAAAATAACTAAAAATATATAGTCTGATGTTTACTTGTATTTTAGGTATTTTTGTGTAAAATCGTATATTATTGTAAACTTATAACGTCTGGTGGTCGATCAAAAGATTGTCTGATTTTAATAAACTTTTTTGCATATTGTTCTATTAGTCCATTGGCAACTTTCAAAACCTCAAGTAAGTTAAAATTCACAAAAAAAAATTTTGGGGCCATTTTCACTCCACCCTAATGTCCATCCATCTTCTTGGCCTTCCTCTCCTCCTTGTACCTACTCTTATACACTCTTTTCACAACTCTCTCATCTTCCATTCTTTCAACATGATCATGCCACCTTAACACATTTTCCTCAATTTTCATTTCCTCTGACATCTGAACACTAAATCTTTCCAGAGCCACAAGATTTCTTTTTCAAAGCCCAAATAGTTTACATCATTACTGTTGCAATTCTGACATACGTAGGATTTGTCCCCAGGGCCATGTGCCAACTGACCCCAAACGGCTTCATGGTTTGATGGTTCACATCATCATTAACATTTAGAAGTTACCTTAGCTATTTTATGCTTAACAAATTCTTCTTAACTCACTATGCCACTATATTACGAAAATCCACTATTAAAGAATATGTAATAAAATTAAAGGAAAAAAATTTATATATGTCAAAAGCACAAAAATTTACTTACCAGCTAAAGATGCGCTCTGCCAACTATCACGTTTTGTGTGAGGGCATAAAGAGGGCATACAGACCGACATTTATGAGTATTATAGTGATGTCGCTTCTAAATGATTCAGAAAAATTAAACGTACCAACCAACCCCTGTTTCCCTAAAATTAATTTAGGTACTGTTCGGGTATAGTTTAGGCTAATTTAAACTTGTTTATGTCAGTTTAGGTGTTTCGATAAAATTCAGTAAAATTATTAAATGTTAGGTAATAAAAGTAAAACAAAAAATATATTAAATTTGTAGTTCCAAAATTATGGAGCCTAAATGCAGATGATTATAAATCAGCGTTCAGTTACTATTGCTTCATATGCAGAAATTAATCGTTTACAATAGCATATAAATAAGTGTACTTATTACGCGAATTAAAAGATAACGCTTGAATGATTTTCGGAGTCCTTTAAGGGTGAACGGAATGACAAACTCGCGTTCAGTAGGCCCGTGGCGAGGGCATGTTTGAAGAGACGTTACATCTGCACAAGATGAGCTGTGACTGCATTTTGTACTTTCTTGAGAAAATCTCTTTTAGTCGTACCTTTGGTCGATCGGAAGGAGGGCATTTCTGGTGGCGGATCAACGACAAAAACAAAAAAAAAATGGCTGCAGGTCCATATATCTTTCTTTATCCCCATTATGAATGCTCTCCTGCTGTCGCTTGTTTTCCAGAATCTGGTCACTTCCGATAGACATAAAACTTGAGGTCCCATCCATGTTGAAAAAGGCTTCGGTTGTGTGAATTAGCTCTTTCCTTTTCGTATATTTCCGGTGGAAAAATTCATTTTTGTGTGAAAAGTTCCTTTCAGAGGTATGTCAATATAGTAATCACTCCTCAGAGAGAGAAACAAACGAAAAGAAAAAAAGAAAAATCATCGACGTTGAAAGGGTAGGTTTGTCGCTTTCGGGAAAGTTAACCGAATAGGTCCGATAACGTTAATGAATGTATCATAGTTGACGTTGGGGCCGGGTGAGGATGATATTGCAATTCGGGGTACGTACTTGCTCCAACCGCCAGGGAGTTTGCTACTGACGAAGACCCTTTGAGAAATAAATCACTATGAATGTATTCAAATCTTGATAAAGTCGTTAAGGCGCTGACGTAACGTCATAATGAGCAGATTCATCTATTTTGTTCGTCTGAGGAAATCGCGCGAGCTTATTTTCATTATCTTCGGTAACAGTTTGCACTGAATGACGTAAGATCATACTCACCTAGTCCGAGTTTCAATTTCAATCAATTACGTGCGCTCACGCTTGGTGACGTCACGCCACTTCATCTATAGTAAACATTTGATTAATTAAGTAGAAGCGCCAATTATGACGTCTTTTAATTCCATTGTTTTATTGTTGTTATTAATGATATGAAGTTATAATCTTTATTATTATACTGTAGTTATAATAGGGAAAATACATAAAAGTGTTCTTATTAATTATAAGTAACTTAAATATTAGAAAATTGGGACTGTACGCCCTTGATAAATGATTAGGTTAAGACGTGATATTTTCGAAAATATCACGACTAACGAACATATCACGACTAAGGAAAATATCACGACTTAACCTAACCAATCGTCAAGGGCGTACAATTGACCTAACGATTGGTTAGGTTAAGTCGTGATATTTTCGTTAGTTAGCCTTATAAGGCTAACTAACGAAGGCTGGGGCCCTTATCTTCAAACTACACTAGGCACCACAGGGGGACGTAAACTAAACTTGCTCCCAAAGCTGTGTCGGTGTTTCTTTCTCCGAGTAATAAGTGTTTAACAAGTCCTGCTTGGAATCGAAAGCATCTCGGCTGTTTCGAGAAAACACTAGAGTTAGCAATGTATCTAAATATAGCCCAATCAACCAGTAACACTTGGTGAGATTAAATTAGTCACATTACCACAATGTGAAATGGGATTTTTAAGATTTAAAAGTGCAAATTATATAATGGTGACAAACGTAGTAGCATTGTATCGAAATATGCTAAAATGATTAGGCAAACAAACTCAAACACTCAACCACGAGCGAAATGGGATGCGTTCAAATTTAACATTAACCAATAAATGTTCTACTTTTGATAATAATTCATTCATAATAACGTCGTCAAAATTCAGTTCATTCGCACATCTAAGAAACTGTGGCAGTGGTGAAAATTAAACGTAAAGAACAATTTGCAACAAAAATCCCGGGTTTCCCCAACCAACCGCACTTCAAACCCGTTTCAGCGGTCACCTCTTCAGAACGGTCACCTGCTCTTAGCGGCTATTTAAAATCCTTCCTCCACGAAAAACCATTTACTCAGAAGCTGCCTCTTCAGCACGGTCAGTGGCCATCAAAATTACCTCCCTCGGCCTGATCGCTACTGAACACAACGGCATTTGCAGGTTTCTGCAGGTACCCTGCTGATGGGTACCATGCTCAAAATTTCCTTGGCGAAATTTGTTGCCATGGATTCTTCCTTTGATACTGCAGACAATGTTGTATCTGCCGAGACAGTTAAGGAATTACAGCAGAGACTGAATGCGGTGAATGAGCCTGACCCTGATGAAGAGAGCGATGATGGGAAGCAGGCTGTGAGAAGGAAGTTCCAGTCAGGTTTAAGTCCACTCACATTGTCGACACAAGTTTGCTTGAGATGAAGTAATTTATCATCAGAAAGGTCTACAGCGGCCTCCTGGAAAGTTGGATGGACTTGCAGAAGACGGTCCAGCAGAGTACCTAGTCAAGCGTAAGATGGACATTTAGACCACAACGCTTGATTTCTTGAAGAGAGTTTAGAAATCAAACCAAACTGTTTAACCCAACGGCTCCTTTGAGATAAATTTCAATAAGATTTAAGTGACATTTAATGATGCATACATGTATTGACACAATATATATATATATATACTCTATTAAAATAAAAACAAAATGGTCGCCGCATAACCCGTACAGAAAGGCCACCTGTCTATAAAGACCATGAAGAACGTTTCCCTTGGGTGGTTGCCTTCACACATAGGTTTGGCTATAAATATACAGTATATCCCCCAATAGTATAATAATTCGAATTTTAAGAATTTTTTCGTGATTCTTCTATTCAAGCTACTTTAAATCGAAATAACTAAAAAACTTACTTATCGAATACAAATCCACCATACTGACTTAAAGTAGAATGTGCCAAAAAACTATTTTTTACCTCAGAGTTTCAGTTCGTAAGAATTCAATGTGCGATTTAAACGTGTTCAGATTTCCCTTGAAATAAAAAAATAAGACGGGATTGGCTTGAAAAGAGCAGGTGGAGAAGTCGGTTTGTGTATCTTCGATTCCTGAAAGTTTTATTAAATTGGATTAAAAGCGAATCCTTTACACTTCAAGATAAATTTGCTTCGCGGAACTCTATTATTTGACGAAAAACAAGATTTACTCGGGGTTTTAAATTAGGTGATTTCTAAATTTTGTGTATATATATATATATATATATATATATATATATATATATATATATATATATATGTTACACACAGACCATGCATGGAACAAGGAACTCTTCTGGGAAAATTAAATCCACTATAGTTCGAATAGTCCCTCACCAGCAGATAGGATCCAGCTTTGGGACAGGATCTAGGGTTTACAGCTACACCGAGCCTACTATATTCAGAACCTCGAAATACGCAAGAAACTCGTTGCATACACGTCGGATTGAATACATCAAAGAAAGAGGGGTAACTATTGTATTTTCAGCCAAAAACCAAAATTTAAACCTCAACTGGCAAAAATGAGCGTCCATTTTTTAAAGCACTTAACATGTCCATTTCATGATGGGATTGAACTCAGAATGGTCTCCTGAGATCTTTTATGTTACACACAGACCGTGCAATGAACAAGGAACTCTTCTGGAAAAATTAAATCCACTATCGTTCGAATAAGTAATGGCAAATGACAAATACTATAGTTTTTCTTTTTCATGATGTAGCCCGACGTGGGCAACGGGTCACTCGGAAAGAGGCCCCAAAATATAGCTTTCCTCACCAGGTATCTGCCAAGCAGATAGGATCCAGCTTTGGGACAGGATATACAGGTTGTTCATAAAAGATCTGAACGATTTGATTAGTTAATATTTTTCATACTAAATAAGATATAAAGCATGAAGCATATGTAAGCGATAGAGCAACTAATACCGTTTTTTGTGATATGCGACAGATCTAAAATTAACGTATGGTGCGATCTCATGCATGATCGACTGACTGGGCCATTCTTTTTCGCTGAGGGTACCGTGACATCAATCTCCTCTCTTGACATGCTGGAGCAATTTGTGTTTCCACAGCTACAAGAATTGCAGCCGGACATTATCTATCAGCAAGATGGAGCACCTCCACATTGGGCTCTGGTTGTGCGTGAGGCCCTCAATGAAAATTTTCCGGTCGCTGGATTGGCCATGATGAACCTACAGTATCCCTTGGTCTCCACGATCATAGGACATTACGCCATTGGACTTCTTCCTCTGGAGGATTTGTTAGAGATGTTGTGTACAAGACCAAAGTTGTCAACATCCATGAACTACGAATCAGGATCAGGGATGCAATAGCGATGGTCGATGCTGGCATGCTTGAACGCACATGGCGAGAAATTGAATATCGATTGGATGTTGTACGGGCAACCAATGGCGCAAATGTTGAAGTTTATTAAACAAGTATGTAAAACCTTTAGCTGTACGGAGTCAAATGAACAAACTTTTTTCTTTGTATGTTATTGGGTTATCACATTAATAAAGATTGAAATCGTTCAGGTCTTTTCTGAACACCCTGTGTATATTATATATATATATATATATATATATATATATATATATATATACATAGAGTGGGCCAAAAAACTATTACCCAACTCTTGAAAAAATATTGCGGCTCACCCTTCATACTGATCTCACTGCTGAGGCCGTATGTTGTACCCATACTTTTACTCTTTCAAACGCTGGCTTTGAATTCAACGCCCCAGGAGTAGAGGTACAGGCTCCCAACTGGAGGGAGGTATCAGAATATGGTGCTCAATTGAAAGGCGGTCAAAGTCAGCAACTGATACTTTCAGATGACAGTCAGTGTCTCCATAAATAATTAATTTTCCTAATTTTTACACAAAATAATTAATTTATTTCCTTTTTCATTTCAGATCATCATTCTACAGAAGCTAAGGCTAACAAAGACTCTAAGATCCACTCTAAGGTTAGCCGAGAGAATGGAGAGAGTAGGGGGTTAAAAGAAAAGAATAAGGGGTTAAGTAAGTAGCAAAACCTATCATTCGTGGGTTAACATTCATTCAGAAAAAGAGAGAAAGACTAGCCATTATCCGCCGGCCACTGCCGACAAGTCGGAAAAATAGTCGAAGAGAATAGGAAAAGGGTGAAAGATGAAAAGAAGTAAAATAAGAAAGCTTACAAACCATCCAAACACAGTCTTAACCAAAACACTGTAATACCAAAAAAGAGTATGAATCTTCAGTGGTATTGATTCTAATCTCACCGAGGTAAAGTAAATTTATTTCTAATGTATTTAATCTTAAAACTGAAGTTGCTGTTAGTATGTTGTTCCTGATTAACATAAAATTGATATGCATGTAATTACACTCGGTTAATGAAAATAAACTGAAATTGTATTTAATTGACATTTCCTCCAGTAGATGGCGCCACCTACTTCGATTAAATTATTTTCAAAGGACCAGCGCGGTTTTCACTTAGACCATCATCCAAAAAAACACGACCATTAACCCTAATGGGTACTTCATTCGTGTTGCGGGCATGCTTTATGTATACAACTGACTGCTGCTGTGGGTGTATGAGCATTTGAAACGACCTATGTACATCCTTCTAAAGGCCTGGAAACATACTCAAAGCACGCGCACATCATTCACGAAATAACGCTCACATTCATCAGCTATATTATGAGGATTACATTCATTAAAACTGTTGTAGTATCGGTCAAAATCTTCACGTTCATCTGTACTCATACATTCATAGTTAAAGTAATGTTTGGGTGGAGGTAATCCTACGTATTGTAAAGTTTCGCTAGTGAGGAATGTGTAAGGGAAATTCCTTTTGAAACTTCAGTGGCTACGCCCATCACCTTGGGTAGCTTTGCAAATTTACAAGGTGTGAACAGCAGGGTGTCTTTAAACTGTACATTACCTCTTATTTGCATCTGTATTAGTTTGTTGCCTCTTTTCAAGGGATCACCTGTAAATATCTCCGATGACTCGTGTTCAAGCAACTCCTTATAAATGAACTGTGTGTCAAATTTCACCCCGTTATGGACAAGAATATACACAGTCATTTTTTTTAACTTGTCCGCTAACTTGACAATATAGGACACAAAGATTTTCACAGGGCGATCGTGGGCATTCGTTTTAAGAACGTTTGTCCGTTTTCCACATTTGTGACACTCATCACATTCGATCTCCATACACTCATCACAGATAGTCTGGTTTACAAGTAAATGTGGAATAACCTCTTTGGTTTCAGCGTTCGTGTATGTTTCTATATCGTAGTACACAGTTATACAAGGGCTATTTTTAGGGTTAGCGTCTTTCATATAACATACATGCTTCACTCCAACCGCCTTATATTTCTCATGGCATGTAGAACAGTGAATTTCATCACATTTATGCGTGAATTTTCCCCAATTATCCGTCATGTGAAACATACCACATTCACAGATTCTCATTTTCCTGGACGTGCCAATTGATTTATGGAGCTCAAAACAGTTATTATTAAAAAATGTGCGTCTACACACATCACAATCCCTCTTTTCAGCTTCAACTACACGACTTTCACATTTTGAGCTTTTACACTGCTCACATACCATGTGGCAATCTTTACAATGTTTCACTATATCATCCGCAAACTTGATACACCCCTTACACAAATCATGATGTCGTCCATATTTTCGACTGTTATCATAACTCGCTCAAAGGTCCCTTATATTACGGATGGGGAGATACGTTGTCCCTGACAGTCCTAAAATAAGTAGAGGTCTTGTACGATCTCTCACACAGCTTTTAAAAACATACACAGTTCTACGACGATCATCCATTCCAAATACAACTGTACGAACATTCATTTCTTGTTCTACCCTTCTCAGCTCTTCAGGACCCATATCACAGTCAAACTCAAATTTACAGTCTAGAGCTAGTTTACGGGGACGCTCCACTACCGTAGACAACAAAAATTTTTGGGTCCGTGTATTTAGTACAGTAAACATACGAGCTAAGACTACTGCTATAAAACCGCAGCCACGATCGACGTTTATATGCCGTCTATAAATAGCCTGAGAATTGAAGTTAAGAGCATAAGTTGTGGCACTATGACCCGCAACACGGAATACACGGTCAATATTTACCGTGAAGTTGTCCATATTGAAGGCTATACTACTTTGAGAGGCCTTCATTATAAGGCCTAATATATACTCTATATCTTCAGCTGCCAAACGTCTGAACGGTATTACTACCCAAAAATCATCTACATCTTCGTAATCTGACCCGAATCCGAAGGAAAGTCTCGTCCTGACTTCACGTTCGTCGCGGTTCTGAAGGGCAAACTCTAAGATACGTTTCAACTATGCGCCGTAGTCCGTGTCCAACACCATTGCTATACATGGACCTAGGATCAACCCCTGATTATATACCGATTTCTAGTCAAGGCTGGGGTGGGGGTAGCCGTGCGCACCAACTCGAATGTTATGCCATCCTCAACAGAATGAGAAGCTGCTGTGGAGGATGTACCCGGAATTGAATAAGGGGGTATATTTGAGGAAGGTACTATTGTGGGAGTTGTGTCGTAAGACGTAGAAGGTTGGGGCTCTATTACTGGTGGTCTCAAAAGCTGCGCAATCCTGGCGCGCTTTATACCTGACGTGGTGGGCTCTTCATCATGCCTCCGCTTTGAACTGGCGCGTGCTACAGGTATCGCTGGTGAGGATTCGTAGCGGAGATGGATTCTGTAGCTGTACAGTCAACGGGGTCATCTGTAATATCGATGGTGGGGTGTTGTACCTCATCGTCATTCACGGTTCTGTGGAAGAAGAAAACAAAATATAAGGAGCAGCACTCAAAATTTGTAATATTTTGTAAATGGTCCACTTAGGAGTGTGACGTGTTAGAAATGGATTCTGAAGAAAAATTCAGGTTCACGAGCCCATCCACATGAATTTTATCTGGCCCTACAGGATGTGGTAAAACTGTGTTTATGCTTAAAACCATTAAAGAAAAGGGGGAGATGTTCTCAAAATTTGTGCATAAAGTTATATGGTGCTATTCGACGTATCAGTCAGTGTTCAACGAGTACCAAGATAATATTTTGTTCCACAAAGGTGTATATGACGTTAATTCGTTAAAGGGTAATGAAAATACAGTCATTGTAATTGACAATTTCATGTTGGAGATGGATAAAACGTTTGCCGAGACATTTATAGTATTCTCCCACCATCTTAATATAAGCGTGTTCTTCATCAATCAGAATCTATTTTTCAAAAATAGATACATGCGCGATGTGTCGCTAAATACACAATATCTAGTCTTATTCGCGCAACGTAGAGATGTATCACAAATTGGGGTATTAGCCAATCAAATGTTCCCGAATCAGCGTAAGGAGTTTTTGGAGGTTTATAAAGAGGCCACAAACCAGCGTTATGGATATTTGCTTTGTGACCTTCACCCGCGAAACACGTTTAGGGTGCTTCTAAGAACGAATATATTCCCAAGCGACCCTGAAACGGTGTATATTCCAGAATGACAAATAGGCTAAAGAAATACCGTGAATTAATAAAAATCTATCAACGATTGCCCCGGGCACTGCAACAGATGTTTGTTAAAAATATCGACTCTGACTTTTTAAAATGCATCTGTGAAATCTGTCTTAATGTTATAAAATGTAATGTGCCAATGAAACCCTCTCAGAAGGATCGCTTACGTCGTTACAAGAACATAATACGAGCGCTCGCTCATAAAAGTCAAACTGTGGGTAAGAAAAAGCGCATTATTGTACAAAGAGGAGGATCATTCCTACCCATCTTATTTTCAGTTTTGGGTCCTTTACTGACTAGATTAATATAATGAAGAAGGTGGTTGTGATTCCGCACGAGGTGTATGCTTCATTGCAAAGTTCAAAGACTCCAGACACGGCTCTAGAACCCGTAAAAGTAGGCTTAAAAGAATGGAAAGCGTGTTGCTAGCCCTATTAAACAGTGAAAAGGCACCTGATGAGAAAAGGATCTTGTACCAAGAGGCTTTGCAGAAATTTCTTCATGAGTACGAGGATTATAAGATCCTACAGAGCTCCCCGTGGTTATTAGGCACAGCGCGAGTATGAGCATGGCGACACAGGACCTGGCCCGACGTTAGAGATGACCAACCAAAGAAACACAACACATCGAACATGTGCTAAAAAACAGCCTCCCACATACATTGAGGAATAAAGGTTTAAGTCTTTATAATCTATTGAGTGAGGACCCCATCATACAGTGGCCGATACAGGCGAGGTCATTGTTGAAGGAACAAGGGTACAAGGATCCAATATCGTTGATATTGTTCATGATCTGGTGAGAAAGTGGGACAGACCCTCGCCAACGGATGGAAGCATATTAAAGCAAGACTACAACAAATAAATGTCCCCAAAACATTGATAGGTAATCTGAATAGGTTAAAAGACTTGGATCAAGTCTCGCATGTGTCACAACTGAGTACGCCATCGCCCCAGCAGCAGCAGCGTCTCTGAAGAGGAGAAAGAAGAGAACAAACGGCCAGCCTTATCCACGTGTCTCTAAAATACGCAAATGGCTAACATATTAAGTAAACGCTATTATGACATTTCTAACCCCGCCTCCTATGGTGGCGTTAATAGACTGTACAGAGGTGTTTACGGTGTAAGGAAAAAAGATGTTGAGAGATTTTTGCGGGAACAGGATGCTTATACACTTCATAAACCGGTGAGAAAAAGGTTTAAAACGGCCAAGACAACAGCTGCTTCGATTGACTCTATTTGGCAGGCGGATTTAACAGACATGCAAAGATATTCAGTGTATAACGATGGTTACCGCTACATCCTATTCATAATAGATGTATTCTCTAGATATCTGTGGCTAATTCCCTGAAAAATAAATCGCCTGAAACAGTTGCTAAAGCGACCAAAACGTTGATGTTGAAAGAAAACAGGATTCCTGGCTATTTTTGTACGGATATGGGGAAAGAATTTATAGGTCGCGCTTTTCAGAACATGCTGACAGAGTTTAATATCAGTTACTACACTAGCAGTTCTATACATAAGGCCTCTTTAGCTGAAAGAGTTCAACGTACCATAAAGGAGCGCATGCATCGCTATTTTACACATAAAAACACATACAGATATATAAACGTTCTCGGTTCATTGGCTCATCATACAACCGTTCACACCATCGTACGATTGGCACAACGCCTAACGAAGTTTTAGAAAGAGGTGCGCCAGAGGTGAGAAGAGATGGAACACCACCACCACCACACTCTACACATTTCAAAATCAATGATTATGTAAGGCTATCACGTTCGGGAAATAAATTCGCGAAGGGATTTGAGCAAGGATGGACACGTGAGATTTTAAAGTTCGTGCTATGAGACCTAAAGGTGAGATAATGATGTATTACGTTAAAGATTTGAATGGGGAAGAGATCGCTGGAGGCTTTAACCGCGATGAGTTGCAGAAAGTGACATTTAATTTAGGAAAAAGTGAAATGGCTGTTACCCAAAAAGCTTCAACACCTATATGAAAGCTGCTGCAATAATGAAGCTTAATTAGTATGCAACATGGCGCCTAGCCACTTCTATGTCACACTCCCGTTCTCTTCTTCTCTGTCTGTACATCCTAACAACACCCTCGCCAACTTTGTGACAGAACTCCACGGGCCCATTGAATTGGAGTGTGATTCGTATGAGGTGGGGTTATGTGAACTCTAGTTAGCCACCAAATTTTTAACTATGGAAAATGAGCAAATCATGTTTCTGATCATTAGAAGAGTTGATGAGTGCGAAAAATTAGGCATAATCTTAGACAGTACTATGCGTTCAGTCCTGTTCGGTGAGGAACGGTACTATAGCACTAATGTATCGCTAGGAATCGGCCATTATGATACAGCCATGGACATTGTGACGGGGTTAAACAAGAGTCTTGAAAGGTCGTACCTGACATACGATTTACTTTGTGAAGTCGTAAACATAGACACGCCTGCATGCATATTGAAGTTAAAATCAACGCTTAGTAGAAATATTAAAGATAAAGAGCTGTTTGCAATTGTGGCTGAGGGTCGATATAGCGCAGCTCTCCAAAGAGATACCTTTCACGAGGCACAGCATGACTTGTCCAGCGTAATGTATCAAATGAAGACGGAGAAATTGGATGAAAGCTCTCCGTCCCCAGACATGTGCTATATTTACAGCAATATCGTAGAGCACCAATTTGTTGGAGACACCCAGGCGTGCCTGCTACGCATTGCACACATCCCCAACCATAGAGAGAAAAGTTTGACCATTACACATGACAAGCCCCATTATGTGGATGTTGCGACTAATCTATTAACCAACATCTCGATATATATAAGAACGTTTGATGGAAAATTTTCCCATTCGGTGAAGGGAGCTTAACAGTGAAACTACATTTTCGTCGTTTATAATGACTAGAAGACCATTCACAGTTTACCGGGGGGTGAGATACCTGCGTGGGAGTGGACTTGGATCCATTTTTTCATCCATACTACGCACCGCTGTCCCACTGTTGAAGAGGGGTGCCAGGTACCGAAGGGCGGAAGGCGTTACAAATAGGTTTTAACGCGGCAGAAGACATAATGGGTGGAACTAAACCTAAAGAAGCTCTAAAAAAAACATTTAAAACGTACACGGGACGAAATCATCAAAGATGCAAAGAGAAAAATAAGTGGTGACGGAAAGAAGAGATCTCCCAGGAAGAAGGGGTTATCATCACGTGGCGCTAAACGTAAAAGGAAATAAAAAAAGAAGTGCTCTAAGCGTATGAAACCTATGGCTGATCATTTTTTTAACTGATATAAGCTGAGGACACTACTCTCACGAATCATAGGTTGACTAATATTTGTCGAGGGAGGTGGCACTATTTCTGACTCGTCATGGCGCGTTTCATCCATCCGTGTAGTTCGCCCAGTGCCCCTATAGAATTCGTGACACCCAGCTCAGGCCCTTACTTTTTTGACCCGAGCTGTATGCACATGTACGCTAAACTCCGTATAGCCCATTCTAATGGAACGGACTGCGATGATAGTTACTCTGCCTACCCTGAAACCAAGTTTTTGCACTCTATATTCAGCCAGTGTGAAGTGTATTTAAACCAGTTTAACATCTCGGCAGGAACGATGTACTACCACCTACGAGCCTATCTGGAAAATGTCCTCAACTTTTCCAAAGAAGAGAAGGACACCTTTTTAACCGCCGAGGGGTACTACCACACTAAAGATGAAAATGGAATAAAGGATAAATTTAAAAATTAAAAAAAAAAGATATATGAATGTTTTGGACGCTTACCCACACGATTCCTGAGATCTGCATAAATCTGGGGTCTCATCAAAAAGAGAGCGCGAAACCCGTTGTGATTCACATCATGGAGACGTATTTGCGTTTACGCCGAGTGAAATTAAGTTCCCCGAAACAAATAGAAATTGAGAAAGACTTAATACACGCCACAGTAAAATACCCAATTAACACGGTACAGATCAAACTATACACGGTCCCCGCCTGGCTGGCCTCGAAGCAACTAGAAAACGTGGCCCTTGGAGTCCTACCTAAAAGGATATTAATTGGAATGCAGGAACACGCCTCGACAAATGGAAAATATAGAAAGAATGCCTTTATATTCGAGAATTGCGGCCTTAAAAATATTAATCTATACGTAAATGGCATCGCTTTGGGAAGGACCATGATTACGGACTACTCATCAGACGCTGTGTTCCCGCTCAGCGCGAGAGCATATAGTAGTCTGGCAGCTCATAATACAGGTGCCTGTGACGAACTTGGATTTTGTGTAATGCAGAAAGAATTTGTCGAAGAATTTAACATTTATTCATTTGATATTACGCCTGACTTGTCTGCTGGCGCAAATACGCATTTAATTCCACAGCAGAGTGAGAATATCTCAGTCAGGTTGGAATTTGCCAAGCCTATAGACGCGTCTATAAGTGTACTCGTGTACCTCGAATCACAGGCACTAATAGAAGTTGTTCGCTTCAGGAACGTGGTCACAGACTTTTAAAATGGACACAAATACTCTCCAGAGAGTAATGAAAAGTGACCGTTTCACACGCTCAAAATTTATCGGTGTGTGTTCGAAGAATGAAATATTGAAGCGCTCAAGTACGAGAAACTGGTACGGGATTATCGTTAACACCGACATTGTGGGGGGAGTGAGGGGATTCACTGGTTTTTAATCTATTTTAAAAATAGGGAAAGAATGTACTATTTTGATTCACTCGGATTTCAGCCCTGGAATGATTCGGTAATTGTGCAGTTCATCGCACAATTACATGTACCTGAGATTGTTTGGAACCCATATAGTTTTCAAGGATAATATACTGAAACGTTCGGGATGTATTGCATTTCATTTCTCATGCACACGTCACGTGGGAAGGTATTTATAAATTTTTGAAAATTATTCAATTTGTGCGACACAGAGATGAACGATAAAAGTGTATGCAGACAGATAAAAAAAAGGTTCCCATATGTTAGCACCCGCTGTAATGTGTAAAGGTGTATATCTATATTGTGTAAAGTTGTATATTGTGTAAAGTTGTATATAACTGTAAAATGTAGACATTAAGACTTATTTAACGGACTCTGGTTCCGCTTTGTGCATGTTTTCTGCCATTTAATAAATGAAAATACAATGTATTTTGTTCTTAACCTCAAAAATACTTACATTAGTTCCTCGTTAATCGGACACTCGCTTGACCGGATGTGAGCCAATACCTCCACTTCTGTATTCAGGTCACTGGTTTGGCTGTGCGGAGAAGCATCCATATCATGTATTCCCCTTTCATTAAAAGTAGCTATAACACGAACGAGTTCCGCATCTGTCCTATAAGGTTAAGTAAAAATAAAGAGCTACAACAAGAGAAATGCCACGAATTTAAATGCAGATAATTCTTAAAAGTTTTGGTAATTTAAAAATCCTACAGTGGTGCTGAATTATCGAGAAAAATATTATTAAATCTCCACCATATATATATATATAAATATGCCGAAATAATCACGATGGAAACAAACAATAATTAAAAACATGATGGGATTAATTTTTACGTTAGAGTAACAAATTGTAACCATAAGCAGATATCCTGACAGTTTTCAAAAGTAAGATTAGCGGGGTGTGCTATACTCCATCTGCCTGCAACGGGTCTCGAACCCGCTGCCAATTCTTAATAGTTTTTAATATTTCTATCGAAGTTTTTAATATTTCTAAAATCGTACCTGTACAAGACATGTATTGCACTAGGCTGTATTGTTATAAACGAGAAAGTGTAGGAAAACTCAGAATAAAGCTAGTTTAGACACTTATAAGTTACTTACATTTCAACAGCCTCTTCATTGAACGGATCCGGCAATTCGTCACAATTTTCCGAAACACTCTGGGTAGATAAATCTCCCCCCGATCTATAGCCCCGCCAATTAGGAGCGTTGCCTGAGCATAAAAATCTTTATCTTCAATCAATTCCGGAGATTTGTACAAAGATAACTGACTGATAGTGTATATTTGAAAAGCATTAAGCGAAGAAACATACGAACTGAGGCTCTGAGACGAAATGCTCCCTTTTATAAAGGGGGCTTGTGGCCTACCCACAAAACACAATCGTTAGCTTCCTATTGGCTAGCGGTGAATTTTGGGCGACGCTTGACGCGTAGGCCTGCATAGCGGCCAAACAGAGGTCCTGGGATTCGTCACAGGGCTGTGATTGGTTGCCCCGTGAAATCTGAAGCGTGTCAGATATCCCCATTTGTGGAGAGACGAGAAACGCTTGGTTTTTTATCTTGTATTCGACCGAGAGAGAGAGAGAGAGAGAGAGTTGAGGTTAAAATGTGAAACGTTTCATGATCGTAGCAGTTCGCCTGTACATTCTCGTTTGTTGGGAAAGGAAGGGATTTCGTGATATTGGAAGATATATTCGGTACAATTCACGTATGCTTGAGAGAAACGCTAATTATGGTTTATGGTACCTTGAAACATAAAAGCGAAAGATATTTGAGCGATAGAATAGATAAATTTAAAAAAACAAAGATGTGTGATGTAGTGCATCATTAAACACGGTCTCGATCCAACTGAAATAAGAATGACCCGCGCTGTGTAGTATAATTTAAAATGTGTACCTTATCTGGAATCTTGGAAATCAGAGAATCGCCAATAAAGAAATAAACAACATGTGTATGGATGTATGTATATATATATATATATGTGTGTGTGTGTGTGTGTGTGTGTGTGTGTGTATATATATGAGAAAAGTTCAGAATGGAAGGACTTTATGACCCGTAATTAAATTTTGTTGTTGTAGAAACAGATGTTGCAAATTTTATTTTTAAATTTGAACGAACATAAATATAACTGTGTGTGTATATATATATATATATATATAGATATATAGATATGAGAAAAGTTCAGAATGGAAGTGATAGGGTGTTTATATCCCGTAATTAAATTTTTGTTGTTGTAGAAACATGTTTCAAATTTTATTTTTAAATGTGAACGAAGATAAACATAACTGTATGTATAACCTTTGGTTAGCTTCCGCCCGAATTGTTCATTCTGACAAAGGTCAAGCTTTTCACTCCACCTTAGACCTACAGTTTAACGTGGAATCCGAACCAAGCCCCATCAGCAGCCCAGCGTCTTAACCACTAGGCCACCAAGGGTACCCATTTACCTACCAACCACTTTTTTATTGTGTGATAGGATGAACAACTGGGTTTTGCTGCGCGCCGACTGCCGTCAGGTCTCGAACCCGGGGCCGATGGATTCGTAGTCAGCGACGCTAACCACTACACCATCATCATATATATATATGAAGGAATTAACGGGTTTTACATTGATATAAAATAATTTAAAAGAATAATAATTATTATCAGAATTGGTAGGGGCTGAGTTAATTAAAACAATTTGATGTGATTATAAATTTTTGGTACATTTCTTGTACTAATTTTCAGAATTTTTAGATGAACTTTTTTCCGGAACTGTGCATATATAGGCTTTCCTTGGTTACCGCCCGAATTGTTCATTC
This sequence comes from Bathynomus jamesi, assembly GCA_023014485.1. Taxonomy (NCBI): domain Eukaryota; kingdom Metazoa; phylum Arthropoda; class Malacostraca; order Isopoda; family Cirolanidae; genus Bathynomus; species Bathynomus jamesi. The sequence goes on from JAJOZX010000101.1 coordinate 1,159,891, forward strand.
TGGCGAAGGTCAAGCTTTACACTCCACCTTAGACCTACTTTTAGACGAGGAAATATATATATATATATATATATATATATGAGAGAGAGAGAGAGATCGCTCGCTCACTCGCTCGTTCGTTCGTATGCCCGCTATTTCAAGGTCACTGTTTACCTCCTCATAGGTCCAAGAAGGTAGTGCCGGATGTCTTAGAAAATTTTGGGGATATATTATATGTATTATTATTAATTAAGTATTGTGGACCATCTAATGAGATTGTAACTGGGTAATCTTGGCACATTTACAAATTTTATTGTATAGGTAACATACTGGTTCACTGACTTTAAACCCTGTTAATTTGATAGTAAGACGGAGCACAAAACTGAGAAGCGTCACTGGCACTGGCAGGTTATATATATATATATATATATATATATATATATATATATATACCTGTAAAAATGAACCATAAATAATTCCCATATTACTATACTATCATATTCTTCATGTAATTCTTGTATTCATTTATATAGTTCTTGTATCCATTTTAAAATTCGTGTTTATATGGTTCATGCATTTATATAATCCTGTATATTCTTATATATTTAACTTTATATAATCCCTATATTCATATGTATGTACGTGTATGTATTCATTTTTACATAAGGACCAAAATCGCCCAACGCGAGTTTGGATAAAAATTTTGATTTGCTTTCTACTTTGCCAAATAATTGGTGACCTGTTCTTTTTTAAAATCTCATAATCATTTTTTTAGATTTCGCTTAATAAGGAATCCTGCTTAAGCTTTGCAATGTTCATTTTTTGTATACATTCTCTTTCGTTATAAAAGATGAGATCATGTCTTGCCTAAGCATTTAAATTGTACATCTTAAATCTTAAAATTTTACTCATATGCATATTTTAGTGTAAAGATGCATAGTCCGATTTCCACTTTTAGTTAACTTGGTAGATCATGATAACATCAAATCTGAAAAGTCGCGGTTTAAAATAAAAATATGGTTTCATCTTCAAATATTTTGTTTACTAGTTCAAGCCTTACCACAGCTAAAAAATTTACTTTATTTTTGAATATTGTGCAAAAATAATGCAGCCTTTTCAGCATTTAATAATAATGACGTTAGCAGTTTTAGGGTATATAAACCCCAGTAAAAATCTTCCATTGTCATTCAGAAGCTAATTCAGAGGCTGAGCACTACCTGTACATTTTAGCAGTAAACTACAGTAAAAGATAGACTTTATCTTATCCTTCGAGCCTTGCTCTCTTTAGAAGAACTTAGTCATTAAACTTTCCGGATACACTATAAGAAGAGTCCGGAATCTTCAGAAAATTTTAGTAAGTCTACCAGAGTCCTCCGAGCCACTATAGAAGAACTCGGAGAGTAATATAGAAGAAAACTACAAGTCACACATCCGTTGCTGCCACCTAACTAGAACCCCCGTCGACTTCGAACCAACCCAGGCCATAGACGGAGGGGTTAACAACTGGCGACCCTTTAACCAGGATCTTCACGACTGACAACTTCTGCATCCAGGATTCTTCCAGTCTTCCAGACCCTGGAACTAGAATCAACATCCAGTTGACCGGCGAGTCACGACTTCCAGTTCGTCACATCCACCCTTGAACCGGTGTGTCACGACTCCAAGTTTTCCACACATAGTTTTCATCCAAGAACAAGCGGCCAGCAAGACACGTCTTCAGGAGACGTCTCCAAGGACTTTGCCATTGGAATCTTGTTAAGTACAAAACTCTTTTTTTTTTAAATAATCTCTAAACATTTGAAAAGTCAGTATTATTAACAGTTAATAATTAATATTGAGCCAGAATTAACAGAAAACAGTGAACATTCCATATACCAGTGATACATTTCTTTTTAGTAAAAGCAAGTTATTTCCAGTATTATAGTTATTATAGTATAATTTTATTTAATGTACTAAGCATAGTACCAGAACTTCTTGTTTACATTTTTTTTATTATTATTTTGTTTGCAAACTTTTCAAATTCTCCCATAGTTAGGCAAATTATTGTACATTTATTTAATGTGCATTTTTTTTAGATAGAGTAGTTGGGAAAACCTCTTAAGTGATCATTCCATAAATTAAGATCGGTCAAGCAGACCTAATTTGAACACATTTATAGTACCTTCATGTATGAGCGATTCAGACGGTGCGCTTTCTGACATCGAAAATTTCCCTACCCCCATTTTTCCACCTACCCCGCGCCCTTCAAACATACTCCCAAACACACAAACTTCAGATCCAGAACAAGCCAATATGTCTCAGTCTCAAACCCCTGCCCCAGCGCACATTAACTTAGGCAGACTAGTAAACCTTCCCCATACTGTTTTAATTTTTAAGGGAACCATAGATAATCGCTTTGTTGAACCATGCGTAAGACCTTGGATTGAATCTTTAGAGCAACATTTCTTACGCGAAAACATCACCGATGATGATATAAAAATTAGGGAAGCAAAAAGATTTATCGACCCTAAAGAAGGGAATGCTCATGACACAGTCACCTACGTCCCATCAATTAGCGAAGCTACAACATGGGACGATTTTAAACAAAACTTATTAGAATTTTTTAAAGAAATAACACTTGCACAACCCTTAGCCACGTTAGAAGCAGTCTTCCAAGCTAAATGGAAGAAAGAGGAACACGAAGATTTAAACAATTTTATTACACGAACACATAAACTTGTAGGAGAAGCCCTCCGTGCCGCAGAAAATGCATGTGGCATAACTTTCACTTCGAAACAAAGAAATCTAATAGTAGCAACAACTATTTACCAAAACCTACCCGGAGCACCTAAAAAAAAGTTTCAGGAGTTTTTAAATGTTGACAAACCTGTAAGTGTAGCCATAAACAAAACACGGGAACATTACCCCGATTTAGCAAACCAGAACTACCGAAAGAGTAGAGAAACCCCTGTACATTACATTCAGCAGCAGCAGCCACAACACCACAACAACAACAACAACAACCCTATAAATCGAGGCCAATGCAGGGAACACCCCAGAAACAAGCCCCCCAAACCCAGAATACACGCCCTCCTCCACAGTGTTTTAACTGCGATAGCTTTGGGCACATGATAAGTCAGTAATTATCCCTCTTATTGCTCCCACTGTCACGAACATGGTCATCGCCGTGGCGATCGCCAAAAGTGTGCTGATAAAGCCCCTGCAGGGTATAGACCCCACTTTCAGAAACCAAACCACCACGTTCCCAAAACGTATCCCAAAAGTCATCCAATCCCCAGAAACCAGTCCATTCCCAGCCTCAGTCGAACTACCAACCCAATAGATTACGACCACAGGGTCAACCACACTCTTACCCCATGTACAAACCTCAGTACAACCAGCAAGGTCAACTAGTTCGGTACGTAGAAGTACCCGTGGAGGAATCATTTTCCCCAGAGTACAGTTTTCAAGAACACCCTCCAGCGTATGAATCCCAGAATATGACCCAGGTCCTCCCATAGAAGACCATTCGAGCCCTTTTTTAGACCCTACATTGGAGGCAGCAGTTCAACCTCCTCCCTCCTAAATTACAGTAATGAACCCAGATACGCACACAAACTCCCCATCAGGATAATAGGTGCGGACCTCCTAGATTTAATAATAAATTGTAGCACCGATAACCAAGATTTAACTGCTCTCCTAGATACAGGAGCACACGCGACGTTAATTAAGAAACAATGTGTAGATGAATTACAGAGAGTACAAATTACAAATATGAACTTAAGGCACCATCCTGCCAACTCAGAGGAGTTACGGGCACACCCATACCTACATACGGAGAAATTGAGTTATATTTAGAAGTTGGAAACGCGGTATACCCCGCGAAATGTTGTATAGTGGACACAGTCGCCACCTTTCAGACAGACATCCTACTAGGTATGGATTTTTTTAACCGGAATCAATGGGAGATTTACCCAGCCGGAAAGTTAGTAAAGTGTCGAAATAGGACACACCATCTCCGTGAGAATCAGACAGCTTAATGCTAATAGAATTAGTTCAGTTCAGATTTCCGAAAGAAATAGGAAACCCCCTCCACTTGATAGCAGTTCAAGTCAGCCGGTTGCATCCAGAGGGACAACCGCTCCAGAAATCAGACCCCAGGGTAATCAGTTCCAGTTGTTGAATCCAGTTGGATCAACACAGTCAGTTTCCAGTCAGTCAGTTTCCAGTCAGCCAGTTTCCAGTCAGCCAGTTTCCAGTCAGCCAGTTTCAGTCAGCCAGCTTCAGTTCAGCCAATAAGGCAAATTTTAGTCGCCGAACCAGAGTCAGATTCACAATTTTTCATATGCCCTACCGAGCATATAACAGTAGCACCTTATGAGAAGATTTGTTTCCTAGCAAAAGTAGTTACAGTCAAGGAAAATTATTAGAGTCAGAGCGTACTCTGATTACAGAGAAAAGTAATTTCAAAAGAGATGTTCTTATTGCCCAAGTCCTTAGTCAGAGTCAGAATTCAGCTATCCCTGTTGTTTGTTTAAACAAAGGAAAAAGTCCTATAGAATTAACTTCAAATCAGAAAATAGGAACTGTTTCCACAGTAGAAGTAGATTCAGATTTCCCCATCAGTATGATAAATCGTGTTTCCAGTTCCTTAGAGTTAAATCCTTCAGTATTAAAAGAAGAATATAAGAAATGTCTGGAGCACTCCCTTCAGGAGTCACCAGCTTTACAGGATCCCAAACTAATGGAATCACTTCTCGATTTCCTGATAAGAAATAGAGATGTGATTGCCCTAAAAGGAGATCCTCTGGGCCGAACTAATTTGGTCCCTTTTGAAATCAAGTTGGAACCCAATTCCAAACCCATTTTCATTCCTCCCTATCGGGTTCCACATTCCCAATTAGTCACTATTGAGGAACACATCAAGGACATGTTGGAGCAGGATGTCATTCAGCCTTCAGCTAGTCCCTGGTCCGCTCCTATGATTCTCGTCTCCAAAAAGGACGGAACATCTCGCCCTTGTATAGATTTTAGACGCCTGAACAACATTACCATCCCAGACCGTTTCCCGATTCCAAACATGCAGGAAACAATTCTGAACGTAGGGAAAGCGAACTTTTTTCATCCCTCGATTTAGCATCGGGTTATTGGCAAATGGAGGTCAGTCCCGAATCTCGGGCATTGACTGCTTTCTCCACTAACCGAGGCCATTACGAATTCCAGGTTTTACCTTTCGGAGTCCGAAATGGGCCTGCTAATTTCTCTAGGTTGATGAATATAGTCCTTTCCGACCTATTAGGTGTCGAAGCTCTCGTTTATCTTGACGATATTATCGTCTACAGTTCGGACATAAAAACACACTTTCAACGCCTTCAGAATGTGCTATCACACTTGAGAAAAGCACACCTTAAACTGAAGCTTGCAAAGTGCAATTTTTTACAAGAATCCCTGGTATACCTAGGATTCCTACTCTCGTCCACAGGAATTAAACCTGATCCAGCCAAACTCGAAGCCCTGGAAAGGTACCCTGTACCCAAACCATCGACGACGCCCGTGCATTTATTGGTTTTGTCGGATTCTATCGGAACTTTATCCCCCAATTTTCAAATATTGCTAAACCCATTACTAATTTGTTCCAGAAAAATTCGAAATTTAACTGGGAATCCGATCACCAACATGCCTTTGAAACTTTAATTAATAAACTAACCTGTCATCCCATTTTACAATATCCTGATTACACAAGACCCTTCATCATAGCCACAGATGCTTCCTCCTATGGACTAGGAGCCGTCCTGTTACAGGACGTAGACGGTGTGGAATTACCCATTGCTTATGCCAGTCAACTTCTCTCTGCACCTCAACGGAATTATTCCACTACGGACCGAGAGGCCCTAGCGGTATATTGGGCTTTGAAAAAATTCCGAAATATCGTCTATGGCTACGATGTAACCATCAAGACTGATCATAAGCCACTCACGTACCTCTTCAAGGACAAGCTACTTGAAGGACGATTGAGTAGATGGGCTCTGTTGATTCAGGACTTTGCAGCAAAAATCGTATACAAACCGGGAAAACTGCAAGTTATTCCAGACGGATTGTCGAGACTCAAGCCCGACGCCCAAGTGAATAAAATAGGAATTCTTCCTGTGTTCGACTACGAGTGTCTGCAATACTCCCAACAACAGGACCAACACACCCAAAACCTTCGGGCGCGCCTGGAACAAAAGGAACCATCGAAGGTAAAAGAACAGTACAACCTCAAAGATGGGCTCGTACATTTCAGGAACGAAGATGGAAACGACCTCGTGGAGATACCAAAGGATCTCGTCGATATAGCCATTGGACTTTGTCACGACTCACCTTTGTATGGACACATGGGGCCGGATCGCACCATCAAGAGTCTTTTGGAGCGATACCACTTTCCCGAGATGAACAGAAAGGTACAAGAATACATCGCCGAATGTCCGTCGTGTTTAAAGCATAAGGGCAACGTACCATCCACAGCTCCGATGCATAAATATCCAGTATGCCAAAGGCCCTGGCAAAGAACTGGAATGGATATACTGGGACCATTTCCCAAAACATCAAAGGGAAATCAGTACATCATTGTGTTTACGGAGCCAGCGAAGTAGCCGCCATTCCAGACCAGACCTCGGAAACTGTGGCAAGAGCCCTAGTGGAACGCGTCATCCAAAATCATACCACTCCTTCCATCCTAATCTCGGATAACGGACTGTTCGACTCTGTAACATGTGTAAAATTAAAAACACACATTGTGGCATACCATCCGCAGGCAAACGGCTTAGTGGAAAGGCACAATCGAAAGATCTTGGAAGCCCTGCGCCACGTTGTCGATGCATCCTCCCGTACATGGGATGATTCCCTTCCCATGGTACAAACAGCCATCAACAATGGCTATAATGTGTCCATCGGGGACACCCCTCATTTCGTCCTCTATCACTACGACAAGCGTCTACCTTTTGATTTGCCCGACCAAACCGACCCGGCAGTTCTAACATCTTCCGAAATGGCAGAAGCAAATCAGCAACTAGCTGAACGATCTTTCAAGATTTTTGACATAATCCGCTATGCCCTCGACCAACGAAACCAACAGATGGAGCAAGAGCAACATAGGCGTCATCCCCGTCAACGGACTATAATCGTCGGTATGCGATGTTATCTGAAGAGCGTGAAACCGCCAGGTGCTCATCGCAAATTATACCCAAAATGGGATGGCCCATATAGGATTATGAAAAACCTCGGAAAAAATCGTTATGAAATCCTCGACCTCCGGGATCATTCCAAACTAAAGATCATTCACGCTGACAATTTGAAGATAGCTTCCGAACAACACCTTCCCAAAAAACAGCTGCCAGGCGTTCGAGCCGCCTATCCTTCAAAAGGTCAAGATATTAACAAATCGGGCAGGGATCAAAAAACTGAAGTGGTCACCGCGGGAACCGCTACCCATGACGAAGATTGGTACCTCGTAATACCACCAGTACTCGAGGCAATCTCTGAACAAGAGGAGGCCCCAGAGCCAAGCGTCCCATCGGACCCAGACCCTGGAGAAACCCCTTCGAGAGGATCACTCAGTGGAACTCCACCATCTCCTCCAACTCCACCATCCCTCTGTCACCACCCTCACCGATTGATGATCGACGCACGGACCCTACATACCGCCCGCAAATGCATCACCCACGTGAACTAGAACCTTCACATAAGAAACGAACCCGCTCAGAATCCGAGCTCAACGGTCGACCCCCATTGCCACCAAAACGAGGCCGACCCCTTCGCCCACAAACACAAGTATCCACACATCCACCCCAGCTCCGTATAACCTAAGGCGTAGAAATGAATAAAATTGTCCCCCTTATAATTTTCCAAATTATTTACTCTTGTAGCCTAGCATTAAAATTTCTACCGGAGTTGTTATAGAAAAACTTGCAGAAGGTAAATTTTTGAAAGGGCACGCAGACCTTTATATAAATTTGCAACCCCCTGCTAGAATTAAAATCAATCTCCTTCAGATACAAACCCAATTAAAAACGTTTGAAAGTAAAGTCCAGAATTCTTTCCAAGGAAAAGATCAGATTAGTCGCGTTCTGTTAGAAAATACCCTCGAAAATATTCAAACTACAGCACGCGCCCTATCAGAAATATTAGCCTTACCATGGATACAAACTGAAACTAAAAATCAGAAAACTTTAACCAAAGAAGTAAAAGGGGACTGATAGATATAGGAGGGAAACTGTTCAAAGGTTTATTCGGATTAGCAACCGAAGAAGATATTAAAAGAATTGAACTTAAATTGAATCTCTTCGCGCGAAATCGACAATATAATGGACACATGTTAGAACAAACTATTAGGTCATTACACGAAAACAATCGCTTCCTCCACTCCCTTTCGGACAGATTCACATACCTTGAATCCATGTTAGCTCAATACAAAGAACACAAAAGATATCTAGAATTAATAGAATGAACCTACAAGTAACCCTAATCGATAAATACTTACAACGAATAACTACGATTCATTCCAAGGTTTTGCGTGCAACCCAGCTAGCCCATGGAAAAATCACTCTTTCCACCCTAATACCATGGGAAATACTTCAGTCCTTGATTCACACCGCCCAGTCACAATTAAAATTATCACCCATATTCCCACTCAACCACACTAATTACCCCAATTTCTAGAATACACCTGGACTGTACATGGACCACGCCCCTACACATACCTCATAATTATACCATTTTTCGATGTCCTCACTTATGACGTATATAAATTTCACCCTTTCCCAACACCCTACCAAAACTCTAATGTCTATCGATTGTATTTACCCACCGTACCACCTTACCTTTTCCTCACCAAAGATCTGTCAGCTTATTCTATGATGTCAGATAGCGACGTCCGGCATTGCCGATTCCCGCAACCAAATAAACAACTCGTCTGCCCTCCACTCAAACCAGTTATTCTTCCAACTACTAGGTCTTGCTTTATCGATTAATTCGTGACCGGCATGCCCCGTATGTTCATTTAAAAAATTTCATTCCCCTAAAACCATCCAACTACGAATTGGACCAGACATCTGGGTTTCTCTTCGCGAACAGGACTGCCGCTACTCTCGAGTGTCCATCGAATTATTCCCTCATCACAATCCCTATGGTTATTCGGCTACCAATTGGTTGCTCCTTGCGTTCAAAAGCCCTCCAAATATACAACCCGTTACAAGGTTACCCTTAATAACTCATACCCATTCCCGTCGCAAATTAAATTTAAACCCGTCATAGAGATCTTAAATCTCTCCATAAAACCTGTAACCATCCTACCCGAACTACATGCCCCTGAATGGAATGATCAATTGAGCCGGTTTAAAATTTCGGATGATAACCAAAATAACCTCTTACAAATACTACAACCGGTAACCATTTTCTCAACATCTGCCGTTAGTATCATTATTGTATGTGCTATTATCCTCGGTATATTTGTGGTGAAAAGATCATTCTGGGAACAAAGAAAACCAAGTGACACGGAACATGAAACTATTTATGCACGACCAAGAGTGCGTACCCAGACCACGTGAACTAGACTTAACCACCCGACTTATGTTGTATATAAATCTGTATTATAAAACCCATAGTTATCATCTAGTTAGCATTAGTTAGGATGTTACATTATTATATTAATATCATTCTAGAGGGAAGAGCCCTGTAAAAATGAACCATAAATAATTCCCATATTCCTATACTATCTTATTCTTCATGTAATTCTTGTATTCATTTATATAGTTCTTGTATCCATTTTAAAAATTCATGTGTTATATGGTTCATGTATTATATAATCCTGTATATTCTTATATATTTAACTTTATATAATGCCTATACTCATATGTATGTACGTGTGTGTATTCATTTTTACATAAGGACCAAAATCGCCCAACGCGAGTTTGGATAAAATTTTTGATTTGCTTTCTACTTTGCCAAATAATTGGTGACCTGTTGTTTTTTAAAATCTCATAATCATTTTTTTAGATTTCGCTTAATAAGGAATCCTGCTTAAGCTTTGCAATGTTCATATTTTGTATACATTCTCTTTCGTTATAAAAGATGAGATCATGTCTTGCCTAAGCATTAAAATTGTACATCTTAAACCTTAAAATTTTACTCATATGCATATTTTAGTGTAAAGATGCATAGTCCGATTTCCACTTTTAGTTAACTTGGCAGATCATGATAACATCAGATCTGAAAAGTCGCGGTTTAAGATAAAAATATGGTTTCGTCTTCAAATATTTTGTTTACTCGTTCAAGCCTTACCACAGCTAAAAATTTACTTTATTTTCGAATATTGTGCAAAAATAATACAGCCTTTTTAGCATTTAATAATAATGATGTTAGCAGTTTTTGGGTATATAAACCCAGTAAAAATCTTCCATTGTCATTCAGAAGCTAATTCAGAGGCTGAGCACTACCTGTACATTTTAGCAGTAAATTACAGTAAGATAGTTTTCTTATCCTTCGAGCCTTGCTCTCTTCAGAAGAACTTAGTCATTAAACTTTCCGGATACGCTATAAGAAGAGTCCGGAACCTTCAGCATTTTAGTAAGTCTATCAGAGTCCTCCGAGCCACTATAGAAGAACTCGGAGAGTAATATAGAAGAAAACTACTGCAAGTCACACATCCGTTGCTGCCACCTAACTAGAACCCCCGTCGACTTCGAACCAACCCGGCCATAGACGGAGGGGTTAACATATATATATATATATATATATGTGTGTGTGTGTGTGTGTGTGTGTGTGTGTGTGTGCATATATATTAGGGAGGGGTGAAACGCAATTCTTTGTGGAATATTTATTTGCTTCACCTATGCTCTATTGGGTTCTATAGATGACATAAAGTGATATAAAAGAAAAATAAATTTTGTCCTTCTAGCGCATTTTTGAGAAAAAAATGGCTGCTAGTCAAACATATAAATGCTTATAGCTTGAAAAATATGCATCCAATTAAAAGACACTATAGAATAAAAATTATTCAAAATAAAACAATACATTAGAAACTGCCCTTTTATAAATAATTTTCTCAATTTTAAATTTTATCAAAATTTACCTCGGTAAATATCACAAATAAATCACTTTTTTCTAAATAAATTAAAATTCTTTGATGACCGAAGTATATTACTTTGATAATAGTTAATAACCTTATATAATTTTGAATATTGAAACTATAATCTACAACAACACTAATCAACGAGAGAAATTATTGACATTTTATTACCACAATTGCAGAAACATATAACCAATACACTTCCAAAAAGATCCCTTTTCAAAAAACGTGAAGTGTTTGCTTTTATGAAATTTTGGTGATTTATTTCAATCTCTAATTAAAAGCTAATTGTCAAAAAGTGAAGTCATTTCTTTCTTGGTTTCCATACATGGCAGCAATGAACGAGACCTAATGCTTGATCTTATAAATTCATCACGGGATTCTTGGGAATATACAGATGAGGCCGCATCGGTGACAAGTTTTATTGCCCTCTTGACACTTTGTGAATGAAGTGGATCATTGGGTAGGCACAGTTTTTTAACCCTAATTGCATTGAGTTCAATATTTGTGAGCGCCATAGTGAGGGGAGGTTCAGTCAGCATTTCTTTTGACCAGTAAATAATATCATCCCATGCATTTGCGTTGAAATTTATCTCAGGAACTTTAAATTCTCTGATTTTGGACACATTTTCCGTCTTTGTTCTAATGTTCACGATGAAATCAACTACTCTGTTTCGTTTTTGTTCTGATGTATCTGATAACATTGCTATCAGAACATTTTCGCAATGAGCAAAATATGCGTTTCTAGCAATGTAAGGCTTCACTACATTCTGAACATCCTTTGGAAAAAGATGAAATCTTTTAATTGCTCCAAATATGTGATGTGGTCCATTCCATATATATGGTCTACTCTTGATATCGAACCAGCTTGGTCCATAATTTGTAACAATGAAGAAAATTATTGAATAAAGAGCCAATGGAGGAGTTTTCTCAGCAATGTATAGGCGACAGATACGATTTGCTAATGTCAGCCATCGAGAATGGTTCAGTGGTCCGGGTTTTGTATTTTCCAAATCTTTTGGGACATTCCCACTTCTTATAGCCACAATAATTTTGTACAAATACTGTTGATCTTGGCTAAGATCATCGATAACCTCTTCTGATATGTGTGTTAAATCAATGCCTTCTCTAATTGGCTTGAAATTGACTGCAGGCATTTTTTCACATTCTTTCAGTGCTACTCCAATTTTTTCCAGTGAAACATGGACCTTTTGTTTTACCATCGAAATGTTCAAATAAGTGTCGAAGGGGAAGTTCATTTGTATGCAGCATACAAATGCTCCATTGTAACGGTTTCTTTAGTTTTTCTTCTATGAGGTGGATGATCCCACCCTTGGCACCTGTTTTGGTATTTGTACTGTCAAATCCTATGAGACGAATGCTCTCATTAATAGCTGACTCTTGAAAGAAGGAGAACAAACTATCAGCATATCTTGAGCTTTACCAGAAGAAGGAACTACATGGCTTAAATATTCAATTCCTGGCTCAGACACCAAAACATAGTGTTCCTCGCTAATGGAGTCTCCGTACCATTTATTTCCTTTCTTCACCTTCACCAAAGTCTTGTCCTTTCTTCCGTCAAAAAATATAGCAGATATGACAGCAGGATTAGCTTTACTCTCCATTAGGGCGGAGCGTTTTTACACTTTTTTCGATTTTCGTTTTGTAATAGCACTGAAAAGTGGCTCTCCCACGTCAAAAGTGAGTGTGTAAAATCTCAGAGATCTGCAATAATATCTTCTGCCTCCGCACGTGCGTTGAAAATCTAAAAATGCGCCAAAATATGCATTTTTTCAATATTTTCTTATAGTTTTAATTTTCATCCTACCTTCTTGTAATAGCGAGGAAAAGCATCCAAAAGGTTTATTTTAGACTAGTTTTAAATATTTTTGTCTTGCGATAATTTCTTCTGCCTCCGCAAACGTTCCAAAATACGGAAAAATTTACATAAATAGTGTATTTTATAATGACGCTACTATGGTCAACTTCGGCCCTACACCACAGTTTATTCGTTAATTATGTATTAAGTAATGCAATTAACAATTCATTATATCATATTTTAGTAATTTAAGAAGCTTATATGTTTGAGCAATTAAATAATTTAGGTCCACCAATGCAATTTACTTTGCATATGCTTGGTTTATTTTTGATGACTTATTATGTAATATGCATGCAACTCCTCGCTTATTTCGTCAATATTGAATGTACTATATTGACAAAATAACCCAGAACTTACCACGCGGAGGTGGCTGCATTTCGAGTTCCTCCCTGCCCGACCCAACCATCCTACCATTATCGGACTTAGGCTAGTTACACACTGTAGTCACTTTTTGTTTCCATTCTTGGCATTTTCTTTCTGGATTCTAATCTTGCTCTGATAAATCCATCCCTTGCCTCTGAACAGCATACTGCAGCTGAAGCCTCTGTTACCAGCTTTATATGCCGTTCAACCGCTTGGGTGTGGCAAGGAAAGCGTGGGATGAAATCAAGTACATCTCCGGATGAGATATAGTTCAGGATATCGGAGCGTGATAGAACTTTTGTCAGAGGAGGCTCTGACAGCTCACAAGTTTGCCAGTTAATCATGTTGTAGTACTCACTGCACTGAAAGTTCAACGTGGGCAATTTAAACACTCTCACTGCGGCTGACTCAGAATCTCTTTCTTTAAGGATTCTCCTCCATCCTAATTCTCTGATATGTTTTGCTTCATCGTGAATCATACTAAGGAGAACATTTTCAGGATGAGAAAAATAGGAATTTCTCTGAATAACACGCTCAACTATTTCTATACAGCGGGCACTCAACGACCTCGAGCGTTGTATCATTTGATAAAGATGTTTGGCTCCCTGTGTTGCTGAAGAATTTCTCTTGATTTGAAACCACATTGGAATATAAACTTTCATAATATAATCCATGATACACTTAAGGTTGTCTGAAGGTTCTTCAGTTGAAACGTAGAGACGAAGTATGCGGTTAGCAGTTGTCACCCATCTGGAGTGTGCCATTTTGCCTGGTTTCCTTTGAGCTAGAGAGGGAGTACATTCACCTTTTGACACAGCATCATAGATTTCTGCCAAATATTTCTGATCTGTGCTCAGATCATCTCTGTCAACTACAATTTCTTCCGCTTCAACTGCTTCAAACTCAACAACAGGTCTCTTTTCACAGTCAATTAACTCTTTTCCTATAGGCCCCGTAAAACTCTGAGGACCTGTTGTTTTACCATCAATGTCAGTCACTATGTGCCGCAAGGGAAGTTCATTAGTGTGAAGCAAGCAAATCAGCCACTGGAGTGCTCTCTGAAAGTGCTCTTCGATACTTCTTATCACTCCTCATTTTGGTCCTGTATTAACTGCTGTCGCGTCACATCCAATGGCTTTAACTTCTGAAGTATCAATCTCATTTGAGCAAAAAGAATCCAAAATTGCAGAAGATATACTCTGTGCTGAGCCAGAAGAGGGAGTTACATGCCCAATATAATGCGAGTTTGGTTCTTGAAGCAAAGTGACATGTTCTTCTGTTATATTTTTTGATAACTTTTACTGCCAACTTTTTCTTGCACTGTAGTTCTGTCCTTTCTTCCATCGAAATAAATACTCTTCATAGTTTCTTCTTCGTAATCTCTCTTTTGAATGATAGATCTCACTCTTTTTCTAGCTCTCCTTACTTTGCATCTGTCTATTACTGAACTTAAATCTTTTTCGTTTATAATTCCCACATCTTCAAGAACAGCCGAAGCAATTATAGCAGCAGACCTGTCTGACACACCAGTTCTGTCACAAGCTATACCCAATGATGAGATTGTTCCATCGATTTGATTCTCTGTGTCGGTTCATAATCAGAATCCGCTCCTCCTGTTTCACTTGATGTTGATGACAGTGTTTCAGTTGCTTGTCCTTTACTGGTAGATGGTTTTGCTTCATACTGTTTCATTCTCTGTTGTCTTCTAGTAATAGTTGCTAGATCTTCACGAGTTTGTGAAACATCAAGAGAGCCTATTGCCAATTTTCTTGTTGTTCTCTGATCTTTAAGGAAGTCTTGTTCAATTGCTGGAACCTTGAGATGGTTTTCACATGAACACTTAACAAAATTTTCACATTTGCAAGCACTGATGTCAAACAATTTGTTTTCTGCCTTATTTTGAAATGTTTGTAATTTAATTTTGAATGAGTCACTATCTTCTTTCCTTTTTATTGACTTTAGAAGGTTTTGACACTTTTCATGGTAATTTTTAATCATTTGAACGACACGGTTATGAGAAACAGTAGGAATAGAGGCTGTTTTCCACAAATCTTCGAGAGTTTTCGAGAGAACACCCGAAATTTCTGCAACTGTAGGCTCTTTCTTCGATGTCTTCAGATTCAACCTTATTTGATGAAAATATTTCATGACGTCCTTATAGGTTGGAAGGCACCTCTTGTCTAGATCAGCTGGAGCCCCAAATATAGGGCAACTTCAAGAAGTTCTTGTTGCTTGAGCTGGTACTAACATTGTGAAAAACAGTAATTCATATAAAAATTAAGAAATTACTCCTAAAACGTAAAAATTCTTTCATTCTGCAGAAGTTTTGTATATTACACCAACGTATTATTATGCACTAAAATATGCAGTAATGTCCTCATATGCGTGTTGTCGTGTTCCAAAGATGTATTAACAGCAAGAGCAACACAATCCACATCTTACCAGAAACGTAGCTAGCACAACACTGCGGGGAAGTGAGAGCAAGAAGGCCTGGTAGAGTGTTGTGAGTCATGAATCATTAGTCATCACTCACTAACTCATTGCCGTATATGGCAATGACGAGCAACACACCATACCAGGCTGTGGGGAAGCTTCTAGAACGATGTGGGAGTACTACATGACGTACAAAGTGAATTTATTAGCGTATAGGCTGAATATGCAAAATACGTGATTTATGCGGATTTTTTCGTATTTTGGAACGTTTGCGGTGGTAGAAGATATTATCGCAGGACAAAAATATTTAAAACTAGTCTAAAATAAACCTTTAGGATGCTTTTGCTCGCTATTACAAGAAGGTAGGATGAAAATTAAACCTATAAGAAAATACTGAAAAAATGCGTATTTTGGCGCATTTTTTAGATTTTCAACGCACGTGCGGAGGCAGAAGATATTATTGCAGATCTCTGAGATTTTACACACTCACTTTTGACGTGGAAGAGCCACTTTTCAGCGCTATTACAAAATGAAAATCGAAAAAAGTGTAAAAACGCTCCGCCCTACTCTCCATCATCAAACTTTTTCTCATTTTCTCTTTCCCGTTGGATTTTGTTCTTTTCAATCAAAAGCGTACTATATTCTTTAGTGATTGCTCCATAATGAACTAAAGCAGCTGAAGCCAAAGCAGCTGCTGCTCGATCTGAAATTCCAAATCTATCGGCTTCCATCGCTACAGTAGGCAATGGAAGTAGTCTCTTTTGACCTTGTGTGGCAACTGACTCATAGTCTGATTCATTCTGATGTGGGTCTAATTCATATTGTGTGGAAGTACTCTCTACATCTGAAAAGCACTTTATTTCGGTTAAAATATGAGAGACCTTCATTTCTCTTCTTCTTTTAACCATTCCTTCTTCCTTCTTCTCTTCGACAGGTGCATCTTTTGTGACCATCTTCGCAGCTCTCAGGACAGCCAAAGTTTTGATGGGAGATAAAAGGGCATTTACAGTCACTGATATCGAATAATTCTTCCAAGGAGTCACTAAAATTTTCTCTCATTTTGACAATACTTTTTGATCTACAAAGATCGTTTGCTTTGCCGATGAACCGCTTTAATTTGATATAAACTGATTTGTCAGCCTTTGTAGGAATTGAAACTTTTCTCCAAATACAGAGTATATCTTCAGTAATTTTGTTGAAAATATCAGAGTTATGTAAAGTCACTGAAGTGGCTTCTTTTAAAAGAACATGGTATTGGCCCACCTGTTTATTTGTTGGCAATGTTGTAAGAGGAAGCTCTTGTGCGGTTCCAAATATAAAATGTGGTTTTGATTGACTCCTTGTAGCTCTAATGTTTGAAGCAGAAGCCATATTTGTTACTAATTATCAGAAATTACCAATTCCAAATTCAACAAAAACCTGAAAAAATAAAAATTTCATTAAACATATGAAACATTTGTCTGAGGTAGAAAATGTGAAATAAACAATTTTTGCTTCAGCAAACGTTTTTGTAAAAATAATACTTTTCGAGTTATGAAGCATATAATGACTGGCTGGTGGCCATTTTTTTGGGGGAAAAATGGGGTACTTAGGATGAATTGAACATTTTTTAATTCTCATATTCTTTTTTATCACTTCAATTCACCTTATTACCAGTGAAGCAATAGTTGAAAATTTTTTCACCCCACCCTAATATATATACAGTACAGTATATGTATAGTGTATATATATATATATATATATATATATATATATATATATATATATATATGTATGTGTGTGTGTATATATATATATATATATATATATATATATATATATATATATATATATATATATATATATATTTCAGCTGTTACGGTACGGAAAAAGAGAAGACCTAAAATCCATGGAATATTATACCCCAAATGGACAGGAAATTCAGAGAAATTCAAGAGCAAAAGATTTAGGGGTTGTAATGACAGATGATCCGAAATTTGAAACACAAAATAAGATAGCAGTAAACAGAGCAAAGAGAATAACGGGTCAGATATTGAGAACCTTTAAACGAAGGGATAGGAATGTAATGATTCTTCTACTGAAAACCCTGATAATGCCCAAATTGGAATACTGCTCGGTCCTAACATCCTCATATGAAAAAGAAGACATTAGACAGCTGGAAGGGATCCGGAGAAGCTTCACAGCCAAGATCAATGGGTGCAAAGAGCTAAATTACTGGGAAAGGTTATGCGAACTAGACCTATATTCACTAGAAAGGGGAAGAGAGAGATATACCATTATTTACACTTGGAAAATAATGGAGAAACTAGTCCCTAATCTTACTCTGAACCCGATAATTCCCCAAACAACGGTGGAAAGTAGAAACTGTAGACTGTGTCGTATTCCCAAATTGAAGGCGAGACAGGGAATATCCTTAACCCTGAAAAAAAATAGTTTTGTAGTGAGAGGACCAAAACTGTTTAATCAGTTGCCCAAAGACCTAAAAAACACGAAGGGAGTTGCAGTGGAAATCTTCAAAAGAAGACTAGACGCCTGGCTCCTAACAATCCCCGATGAGCCAGGCGTACCTGGCTACGTGAGGTGGAGAGCGCAAGAATCCGACTCACTACTTCACCATGCCAACTCGAGAGGAGAGGCGACAAGCTTGACCTTCGCGAAATAAAAAATCATCGCGCGAAACCTTTGTAAGGTAAGGTAAGGTAAGGTGTATATATATATATATATATATATACGTACGTATATATGTGTGTGTATATATATATATATATATATATATATTATATATATATATAAACGTACGTATATATGTATATATATATATATTTATATATACTGTGTATATATATATATATATATATATATATATATATCTATATATATATATATATATATGAGGAGATTGTCGACACCAATCGACCAGGAAAGTACTCCGGGGGGATGCTAGGCAGGAGACAGGAAGAGCTGAACTCCCACTTCTCCTGGGAGAACAAATGTCGACTTAGTGGTTGATGTAGACGGCCGCCCTGAACATTTTGTGTCGGCGACACTTGTTCGGCCATTTTTGAACATTTCCATTCATTCGTTGCAAAACTTGATTACCATACTGTATAGATAATCTTCTGTGAATTTCAGCCCCCTTTAGGCAGTCAGCCCACAAAAAACGAACGACAGCACACTGCTTTTCTATGGTGCAAGTCCAAAGTGGTGCGGCCATGTTTACGGCGCGATTGCAACCGAACAACGATCTGTATGCTCAGTGACTGCAGCGCCGCCAACGTTCAGCAGTGTAGACAATTCTGGAAAAAAATACAAATTGCGAATACTTTTTCACTTACCTTCGTATATAAAGGCAGCTTGAGCTTCGAAAACCTCGATTTCGGCTTTCTCTTTCTTATATAGGAGGGCCACTTTTGCGGGCGCTCGCCCTTGGCCCCTCCTTTCTACATAAATAAATAAATAAATGTTGCATACATGTGGATGATTCGGACGTGAAGGGGGTTCGATACCACTGGCCTTGGAGTGTGGTGTAGCCCTATGAATTCTCGGGCATCGGGATGGCACTGATGCTATCGGATGGTAAGCCACTTAAGTGGGGGTGATTAATGATACGAGTCTGGCTTACATAATTTTTTGCGAGTAGATAAACTGGCCTAACGGCGCAGGGTTCATGCACACAGCATGTTATATATCGCTAGGTAAGAAAGTCTTCGTGGGTGTGGCTCGACTTGACCTTTTATAACATCCCGAGTCTCGCACATGAGCATTGGACAAGTCTTTCCTTGTGAACAGACGTGTTTTATCGAGTGTCCAGTGTTATCAATTGAATAAGTGGTTTTCTTTGAGGTGTCTTTAAAAAAAATAGTGTTTGGTGCATTCTTAACTAAATTACTTCGTGTTACTAATCATTCATTAACGAATATATTTCATCTATTGACTTTATTCAGTACTATATTATTTGACCAAACTAAGGATAGTGCACGTGGCTTGCCTTGTTTTTTTTCAAATCTATCAGAAAACGAGGAGTCATAAGGTTCATTTTCCCTTCCTTACGGAGGTCAGGTAGAGTGTGATCACAAACCGTGGGAAAAAAGGAAAAAAGTCGGTCGAATCGCGGACAGATAAGTACTACTAATACTGTTTCTTTTACAGATCGTTTCGTCCGTAGCTTAATTATATATTCATTTAGTATAAATTTGTGTTACAAGAATCTGTTTCTGCGTTTCAAGAACATTTTTGCAAGTTTGCTCAGGTGACGGCGCAATAAGCACGCGGTAGACCTACGTTGTAATTTATTAATTTCCAAGCGCTCTTTTGTTTTTGTTTTTTGTTTTTTAACTAATTAAGAGCATGGCACCCCCGTCAAGTACTTGCAGTCGCTGTGAAGGGAAATTTGCCGCTTACGCTAATAATAATCGCTAATAATAATGAACAGTTAGTTTGCAGGTGGTGCTCAAGCATGGAAGTCCTGAGGAACGAGTTAGAACGTGAGAGGGAGGCCAGAGTGAGGCTTGAAGAAAGCGTGATGCTCCTGACGGCAAAATTAGAATACCTTGAGACTCCAGTTACGACCCCTCCTGCCTCAGTTTCTACTAATAATATAAATAGTACTAATAGCCCTCTCTCTTCCCCTAGTTCCAAACCCTTCGTTCGAGTGCGTAATGGAGCCCCATTGAGAAAACCTAAGACATGTCTACCAGTAATAACAAACAATAAGTTTTCTGTTTTAGGTTTCGAAGATGCTGATGAACCGGAAATACGACTCGTTGGCGATTCCATTGTTCGAGGGCAGCTCGAGGAATTCTGTGGGAGAAACCCTCGTCGTAGGCGCCGTTACTGCTACCCTGGTGCAAGGGTGGAGGATATAACTAATAGTGTTGACCATTTTACAGACGGTACCGCCGAGGACACAACGTATGTTATTCATGTCGGTACTAATAACGTTTTAAATTCTAGATCGGAAGAAAAGCTGGCTAGGTAGAGGGACTTACTAGAGCGATTAAAGGTAAAAAAACTAATAAGATTGTTTTAACAGGTATACTTCCTCGAATTATCCAAAGTAACGATTTCTACAGCAAGGCGACCTATATTAACAATAACCTAGTCTCTTTGCCAACAGGAAGGAGTGCATTTTGCGAATTTTTGGAATAATTTCTACGGCAGGAGGGACTTGTTCCTCGGAGATGGGCTTCATCTTAATGACGTTGGAGCTGCGCGTTTAGGAAGACTATTTCATAATACTGTTTCTTCTTTTCAGGATGCCGTAACTCGAACGGTCCCAGCGTAAATTCCACAAATTTCCCCTGCGCTCGTGAATGTGTCGCAATTACAAACAATTTGAAGGTACTATCCTTAAATGTTCGTAGCTTACGAAATAAAATAAACGAATTTTTTTCTTTAATTGCTTGTAAAGACTATGATTTAATTGCGATAAATGAATCGTGGCTTAGCACTGAAACACGTGACTTTGTAGAGGAGTATCAAATTAGAGGTTATAGACTTTTTGTTAAAAACAGAATAGGTAGGAGAGGAGGCGGTGTTATGTTGTATATCAAAGATAATATTGCGAACGTTATACAAGTAAAGCTCACAATTCCAGAACCAATAGATTCGACTATAGCAGAACTTAAATTGAACGATTTTAAACTTCTTGTTGCGGTTATATATAGCCCCCCTAATCAAACAGCTGATACGGACGAAGCGTTATATCGTGAACTAAAGAGAATAATAGGTAGTGAGCAGGCTTTAGTTATGGGTGACTTTAATTGCGCCAACGTGAATTACGATACAATGCAGCGAGACGCGGAAGGTAATCGTTTAGTTAATTTTCTCGAGGATAGCTTTCTTATTCAAAAGGTTGGACAGTATTTTAGATTTAGTAATAACAACGGATGATAGGCTAATTACTGATCTTCAAGTAATAGAACCGTTAAGCAATAGCGATCACAATATGGTAGAGTTTGTCCTCTCAGTATGTCACTCGAAACCAACTAACTCGACTAAAATTCCTAACTAACAACAGGCAGACTTTTGTAAATTTCGAAATAAATTGTCACACGTCAATTGGGAAAACGTAATGGGGAACTCCAACGCAAAACTAATGTGGGAATCGTTTGAAACAGTATTTAGGACTATAAATGAGGAATGTGTACCGTACAAAATTAAGCGTGCGAAAGTAAATAACAAGCCCTTGTGGTTTACTTCTTGAGTATGAAACATTATAAAGAGTAGAGATAGGGCTTCTAGGCTACATAAGTGCGATAAAGACAATTTGTGGTTACGAAACAACTACATATCTGTAAGACGTGAAGCGAAAAGTGTAATAAAAAAGTCCAAGCGCGAATTTGAAATCTCGATAGCTCGTAACGGTAAAGAAAACCCCAAGCGATTCTTTCAATACGTCAACAATAGAAATCCAGTAAAAAGTGTCTTGGGGCCGTTGAAAAATGTTAACGGAGATCTAGTTTCTGAAAACAAGGAAATGGCTACCTTGCTAAACGAATTCTTTACACCAGTTTTTACTATAGAAGATGTAACGAATATCCCTACGGTCATAGACATAATACCCTTTGATGATGGTAATATTTTGGATAATATTGTGGTTAGTGACGGGGAGGTAATGCGCTATATTGATAAAATGAAAACGCGTAAATCACCGGGGCCGGATTCCATATATCCCATACAACTAAAAGAATTAAAAGATAGCATTGTTGTGCCGCTAACAAAGATTTTTAATGCGTCTATTTCTGAGGGGTGCGTACCAGATAATTTCAAGTTAGCAAACGTAACAACTATCTTTAAGAAAGGCGATAAAGGTGCGGCGGGAAATTATAGGCCAATCAGTTTAGCGTCTGTTGTAGGTAAGCTACTGGAATCAATAATTAGGGATCGTATAGTCGAACACTTAGAATTGCATAAACTAGTTAGAAATACGCAGCACGGTTTTAGGCGAAACAAATCTTGCTTAACTAATCTTTTAGAATTTTTTCAAAGCGTGGTTGACGTTTACGATAGTCATCGGGCAGTTGATGTAGTGTATTTAGATTTTCAAAAAGCGTTTGACACCGTACCGCACAAAACACTCATTGAGAAAACTAAGGCTCATGGAATCAGGGGTAGTAATAAATTGGATAGAAGAGTGGTTGCGAGGTAGGAAACAGAGAGTGGTCGTTGATGGAGCGAGTGGCGTTCCTCAGGGTTCTGTATTGGGCCCCTTGCTTTTTCTTATATATATTAACGATTTAGATGTCGGCCTAGTCAGTACAGTTTCAAAGTTTGCGGATGACACGAAGCTGGGTGGTAGGGCGATTAATGACGAAGATAGAGGTAAAATTCAGGAAGATCTGAATAAAATCGTTGATTGGTCAGTCACATGGCAAATGTGATTTAACGTCGATAAGTGCAAAATTTTACATATAGGTTCGCGTAACGGTAATTTTGCGTATAGTATGTCAGGGAAAGAGTTGATAAGCGTAGAGCAGGAAAAAGATTTAGGAGTTATAGTCACTGGTGATTTAAAAGTAGCGAAACAAAGTACAGCAGCGGTCAATAAAGCGAACAAAGTGTTAGGTTTAATAGCTCCGAATTTTGAGTACAAATCGCGCGATATTATAGTTCCTCTTTATAAATCATTAGTTAGACCCCATTTGGAGTACGCGACCCAATTTTGGAATCCGCATATACGCAAAGATAGACAAAATCGAAAGAGTTCAAAGACGAGCAACTAAGATGATTCCGTTGTCACTTAGGTCAAAGTCGTACGAGGATAGGCTTAAAGAGTTAAAATTGACTACACTCGAGACTAAGAGGCTAAGGGGTGATCTAATCCAGGTTTTCAAAATTATGAATGGGTTCGATAACGTAGACAGAGATAGCTTTTTCGAAATATCTCAACATAATAGGACTAGAAATAACGGGTGTAAGTTGACAAGTAGAAGGTTCGAGACAGCAGTTGCCAAAAACCTTTTTACGCATAGAATAGTAAATAGGTGGAATAGTTTGCCGGGAGAAGTAATTAGTAGCACGTCTATAAACATGTTTAAAAATCGATCAGACGCATATGTTGATAGATTGGGTATAGTTTAAGGGAGTAAAATTAAGGGTTGGATAATATAGATTTTGATTCTCTTTTCATTAAAGATCACAATAACTAGACTAGAGGTCATAGTATGAAATTACTTAAGCCAAGATGTAGAACAAATTTAAGAAAACAGTTTTACAAGTGTTGTGGTATATTGGGAGGCAGCATCTGTCCTTACACCCTGTCCTTACCCTCTGTCCTTACACACCTCATTTAAAGAGATTCCTCTGCCGAGCGGTGTCCCCCATAGTACTGTGAGGTATTGAAAAACTCATGATCTTCACATGCCCCACAAACACCTTTAAATGGGAGACCCATAATGGGTGCACACACATTTCTACATTACTGTACAGTCTTTACAGCCACACCTACACTTTTCCTCCTAAGTATATATATTGTAATGTATATGGTTGCAAATTGTGACTTGGTCCGCAATCGATATGGACCGTGACTTATTTTTGGTTGGCAAGGTACTGGTATTGATGACTACTGTAATGAAATTGACTGGATTCTTTGGATCTGATATATTTCCATGTCGGTTATAAATAGATATAGAGTGTAACATATTTGTGGATAGTAGTCTATTATGACTTGATACTCTGGATCCAGAGATTCTATCTTTAGTTTTAAATTCATAATTAATTAGTTTTAAATTGATAATTATTTAGTTTTGTAAAAATTGGTTGTTGCCAATGTACAGGCAGGTTTTACATAGTGGAGCCACCTCGATGGGCCGAAGTGGCCCCTAGTGTGCCCATTATAAAAATTCCTTATGTTCTTATGTTCTTGTGGTTCGGAACCCACGTAAAATTGTAGGTCCCCTCCGCCACCACGGAGGACATGCACAATACACAATTACGAACACAGTTAGGTAGACCAGCCATGAGTGGATCCTAGGGTCTTTGTTCGTCTGAAACATTATAACATTATAACTATTCCATATAATGAGCTCCGGATTCCTTTCGGCGGGAAGGGCACGTCATTCTATAATATATATGTAAAAATGAACAATGAATAATTCCTATATTCCTATATTACTATATTCATTCATATAATTCTTATATTAATTTATATAATTCATATATTTATATAATCCTTATATTTTTATATATTTATATTCATATAATACTTATATTCATATGTATGTACGTTCATATATTCATTTTTACATAAAGACCAAAATCGCCTAACGCGAGTTTGGATAAATTTTTCATTTGCTTTCTATTTTTGTCAAATAATTGGTGAATTGTTTCTTTTTAAATTACTTAATTATTTTTTTAGATTTAACTTAATAATGAAACCTGATTAAATTTTGCAAGGTTCATTTTCTGCATACATTCTCTCTTCGTTATAAAACATGAAGTCATGTCTTGCCTAAACGTTTAATTCTAAATCTTTCTTTAATTTTTGCTCATAGGCATGTGTAAGTGTAATTTATAATAAAATGCATATTTCAATTTCCATTTCTAGTTAACTCGGCAGATCATGATAACACCAGCTCTGTCAATACGCGGTTTAAGATAAAAATATGGCTTCCTCTTCAAATATCTTGCTTATCTGTTTAGACGTTGCCACAGCCAAAATATTTACCTTATTTTCAAATATTGTGCAAAACTAATGCAGCCTATAGAGAATAAAAACCAAACAAGTCAACATTAAATAATAATGATGTCCACAAAATTTGGGTATATAAACCCATGTAAATTTTCAAATTGTTATTCTGATTATTCTGATTTGACTGATCAAACTTAGAGGCTGAGCATTACTTGTAAAATTTTAGCAGTAAATTGCAGTAAGAGAAAGTCTTTATCTTCTCCTTCGAGTCTTGCTCTCTTCAGAGAACTTAGTCTTAAATAGAGAAACAATAATTTCCAGATACCTCAGAAGAAAAATCGGTGAACCTTCAGAGAATTTAGTAAGCTCCACAGAATCCTTCGATCCACCACAAGAAGAAATTGGAGAGGAGTATAGAAGAAAACTACTGCGATTCCCTTACAGTACCAGCTACTCCAGAGTAACAAATCCGTTGCTACCACCTAACCAAAACCCCAGTCAACTTCGAACCGATCAAGGCCATAGACGGAGGGGTTAACATACCTTTCAACCTTTCAAAGGTTCCGCGCGATGATTCCTCATTTCACGAGGTCACGCTTGTCGCCTCTCCTCTCGAGTTGGCCTGGTGAAGTAGAGAGTTGGTTTCTTGTACTCTCCACCTCACATAACCAGGTACGCCCGGCTCATTGGGGATTCGTCTGAGCCAGGCGTCTAATCTTCTTTTGAAGCTGTCTACTGCAACACCATTCGTGTTCCTTAGGTCTTTGGGCAACTGATTAAACAGTTTTGGTCCTCTCACAACAAAACCATTTTCCTTCAGGGTTGAAGGTATTGCCTGTCTAGATTTTAATTTGGGAACACGACACAGTCTTTTCTACTTTCCACTGTTGTTTGGGGAGTTATAGGGTTCAGAGTAAGATTAGGGGCTGGTTTCTCCATTATTTTCCAAGTGTAAATAATGATGTATCTCTTTCTTCTTCTTTCCAGTGAATATAAGTTTAATTCACATAACCTTTCCCAGTAATTTAGTTCTTTGCACCCATTGATCTTGGCTGTGAAGCTTCTCTGAATCCCTTCTAGCTGTCTGATGTCTTCTTTCTTATATAGGCATGTTACGAGCGAGCAGTATTCGAACTTGGGTATGATCAGTGTTTTCAATTGAAGAATCATTATATTCCTATCCCTTCCCTTCGTTTAAAAGTTCTTGGTATCTGCCCAGTCATGCTCTTTGCTCTGTTTAACACTATTTTATTTTGCGTTTCAAATTACGCATCATCAGTCATTACAACTGCTAAATCTTTTGCTCTAGAATTTCTCTGAATTTCCTGTTCATTTGGGGTATAATATTCCATGGATTTTAGGTCTTCTCTTTTTCCGTACCGTAACAGCTGAAATTTCTCAGTGTTAAACTTCATATTGTTGTCTTTCGTCCACTTATAGATCCTGTTCATGTCGGTTTGCAGAGATCTTATATCCTCTGGGTTTCTTATTTTTCTACTGATCTTTGTGTCATCAGGAAAGGATGTTACGCTGCTGTCTCTGGTAACGTCCTCATCTATGTCAGTTAGTAGTGGAGCTAATACTGTTCCTTGTGGTACTGAGTTGAGGACCTCAGATTCTAATGAAGATACTCCTTGTACTATAAGGACTTGCCGCCGCTCACTAAGAAAATTATATGTCCATTTCCCTACTTTTCTTGTTATTCCCATATATTTCAGTTTATGTATTATGATTCCATGGTCACACTTGTCGAACGCTTTGGCAAAGTCTGTGTTTATTACATCATAGTTTTCATTACTTTCAAGGGCATCAATAATGTTGCTGTAGTGTTCCATTAGTTGTGATAGGCATAATCTACCTGACGGAAACCCATGCTGGTTATCATTGAGTTTTTTTCTGAGTTTCCAAAGTCATAGATTTTCTGTCTAACTATTCTTTCAAATATTTTAGTGAGATGAGATGTAAGCGACACCGGCTTTTAGTTTTTGGCCTCGGATCGATCTCCTCCGTTATATAGTGGGACTATGGTTGCGCTCTTCAGGATGCCCGGTATTTCTCCCGTGTCTAGTGATCGTTTCCATATCAAATATAGGGGCTCAGTGATTGCATTCTTGCAGTTTTTGATCACTGTGGCATTCCATTTGTCCGGTCCTGCCGCTGAGGGTGTTTTTAGTTTCCCTATGGCTTGTGTCATATCATCTGTTGTAAAGTCGAAGTCCGTTATTACTTTCCCCTTGTAGTTCTTCTTCAAAGAGCGCGTTTTTGTCGCTTATTAATTTGTCAGTTTCTAGGATACTGAAAGATGATTCGTACTGAGCTCTTAATATTTCAGATACTTCTGTTAGATCGTCAGATAAAGCACTGTTCTCGATTTTAAAAGGTCCGATAGTCGCATGGTTTTTCGACTTTCATTTTGCAAAATTATAGAAGTACTTTGAGTTAACCTTTGTCGCTTCTATAGCGTCGTCTTCTTTTTCTGTATGCTTCTCAATTAGTTCCTGTATGACGTCATCGATACTCTGCAGTTTATCACTTAATATTTTTCTGATGTTGTTATTTGTTATATTTACAGTTACTTAATTTTGCAATCACTCTTTTTCTTTTTCGGAACAATGACCTCTTTTGTCTCTCGAACCTACTTCTCTTTTCTCTATGTTGTATTTTTGGGACATATCTTTCCACAATTTCTAACGTCTTCTCCTCTAAAGTCATCAGCATTTTTTTCCGTTGTGTTGGCCTCGAAAATGGATTTCCAATCTATTATTTCCATGCTTGATGTCACATCTTCCCAGTTTATGGCTTTGGAGTGAAAATTAAAAATTTCGAATTGGCTTTCTGTTGTTCGTGTTCTTTCTTTTCCTGTTGCTTTTATATTGGTTGTTATTTCAATGATGTTGTGGTCCGATATTATAGTTGGGGATATTTCCACACTATCAATTAGGTTGCTGTTGTTTGTAAATACCAAATCTAGGCAGTTGTTTTTTCTTGTGTTTTCTCTTATTTCTTGCGTTAGCATAAATTCATCAGTTAGAGTTAGTAGCATTTTTACCTGCTCCTGGTCTTCCCCTGTGCCCCCCTTGTCCTGGTGTATACATACATTTTTTCCTATCCTTTTAGATTTCATGAATGGGAAATTAAAATCACCACAGAGAAAAATATTTGGGGTTGGAGAATGTAGATCTTTTACCCAGTTTCTTACCTCTGTAATGGAATTTGAAAATTTTGAGGTTGGCGTGTTTGGGGGTCTGTACATTACAATTAGTGCCATATTTAATTTTTCAACTTTTGCTGCTACACATTCTACGAAGCTGTTTGAAGTACTAATAGTCATTTCAGTCATATGCCTTTCGCGTTTGTAAATAGCACACCCTCCTTTACGTCTCACTGTTCTGTCGGCTCGGAGGATGTTATAGTTGTCAATTTGTATTTCTTTTTTTTCAACACAGGACTCGGTTCACAATTCGCCTGGCAGTCCTTTAGATGAGTTTCCGTGAGGCATGCAAAGTCCGCTTCGGCTTCTTGCATGAGTCCTTTCAGGTATAAAACTTTGTTCGGGGAATGATTTGATTTAAGGCCCTGAATGTTGGCAAGGGTTATTTTTATTTTTTCTCTATCGTTTTCGCATACAGGTGGTTCAAATTCGTTTTCCAATGGTGGTGCCGGTTTCATTGCCTTGTGGTCGTCGGAGAATTTGTCTCTTTTTATCTTTGTCGGTACCTGTTGTCCCGATAACGCATGAAGTGCTTTTGTGCATGCCTTCTGTCCGGATCTCGGATTCCTATATTTGTCAGCTGACTTTGTATTTGCTGGGTAGTATTTAGCAGCTGAATTGTGTTGGCTACGACTAAAAAATTGGTATCCTTCTTTGATGTTCGTTTTTCCTGTTCACCCGTTGCGTTCCTTTGAAGGTGGTGGTAACGACATTTTTGTCCGTATTTGCACCTCCCATATCTTGCATAGGTGCTGCAGACCGTAAGATGGTGGAACTTGCACTTCTTATCAAATTTGCAATATCCACTTGTGTACTGTGTGTTGCATAATGTGGGATGTGCATAGATGCATTGCCAAACCCGATCTCTGCAGTTCTTTTTTGCGTAGTATTTACATACGGCTTTTCTACGCTTCTACTTCTTGTTTTCTTATTATTTTGAAAGTTCTTAATTTTGGTATTATCATTATTTTTCTTTGGCTGATTATTTCTTACGTTTCTAGTTATTATCTTTTTATTATTTCGCTCGTTGGACAGTTTTACTACCTCGCAACTTTTACTTATTTCTTTTCTTTCATCTATGTCTTCATTCCGTATTATAGTGCTTATATTGTTATTCGTTATTATATTCTTATTCGTTATTATATTGTTATTCGTTATTATACTGTTATTCGTTATTTCATCCTCTCTCTCATCCACCCGGTTTTTCGTTGGGAAATTTCCGGACTCTTGTGTCCCCATTATTTCATTCTTTTTTGTAACACTCGAGTCTGCTATCTCCATTTCTTTAAATAACGCGAAGAAGTTTACCGTCTGTGTACATGCGCTACACAGAAAATTGATCCCCACGATCTGTTTCGCATTCGAGACGAGTTATTTCCCTATCACCCCAATTCATGCAGATAAAGTCTTGCAGTTTTTGACAGAAATTGCATCGTATTGTAGCTTTTTCAGTTGTTTCCAGATTACACAAATTGCAGATTAAGTGAGAATTTGTACCCATGGCCATGGTATTCAGTAATTATCGTAAAAAGAAATACCCACACAAATTCTTTCTTTTTTTATTTTTTTTATTTCTTTCCTTTCGATGGTCGAGGGTTTTCTGACATTTACGTTTTATGACCTTTTTCCTGCCTTCAAAAATTTCTCGAATGCCAACCGTATTACGTTTTAAATATACACGTTAAACTGGTGATAATTTATGTAAACTGTATTGCACTTTCTTAATTTGAATGAATTTCACTTTATAAATTATATGCACGGATTCACTGATACTTTATACACTTTCGGGTGTAAACAGAATAAACCGCCGAGTAGTTTATTCCCTTTTTATTTGGGTGTTAATAAAGAGAGAGAGACACAGTACGTCCATTCCCCACAAGGTACAAGCAAACTATCCAACAAGGTACAAGCAAACATATATATATATATATATATATATATATATATATATATACACACATCAGGGTAGTTTGGTTAAGTCGTGATATTTTCATTAAAACTAACTAAAATATCACGACAACCTAACCAATCGTCAAGGGCGTACAGTTGGCCTAACCGGGCACTCAATAATTCATTTACACAAGAAATGAAGGTCAGATTTGAATAAAACACACCAAATACACTAGAAAAACCTATTCTCACATCAAAATCGATCCGCAGGGGTAAAACGAATAATTACCACCATACTATTTCAATCGATTTTAATCGATCCAAAAATTGCTTATATCTCCGTTAATATCAATTTTCACAAGAAATACCATAGAAGAAAATAGATTCAGATTTAAATTCTACATAAGAAAAACCGGATCTTGTGGATTGTTGTATTATAGGAAAAATGAAGTAAATACCCACAAGATCTGTAAATTTTTTTAAACCAATTACAAAGAAAAAAATATTAGATAAATCTTAATTAAAACACTCAAAGAAATAGGAAAATTATGATTTAAAGAAGGTTTAAGTTAAAAAATATAAATTGATTCCAATAATCTAAGATCACTAATGTTATTACTTACGCTTAAAATCTTAAAATTATCTGGTAAAAAAAAAAAAAGTGTCGCATCCAACTGACTGTTCACGTATTATGGATTCCATAATACCGGTGCGAGACGACCTACTCAGATGCTGGTCACTGCGGAACTAAAGTAACCGAATGGTACTTCCAATGTCAGACTCGATCTTGCAGTGCAAGCAATCACATTTATAGATGCATGACGAGCACAAAAGGGGAGGGAATTTACCCTTAAAACGAAAGTACGATCCTATGGTGGAATGATTTACACAAACGAATTTGATATTAATTTGAAGGAAAAATTTCTTCAGAATTGCAGACATGTCTTTCTCAATTTTGTCACTAACGAGCCTGAGGTAAGGAAAAGTGAAGGAACAATTTGTCTTTAGGAACATTAAAAATGGGTGTCTTAGGTTTATAAATATCAAGAAATTTAGAAATATATTTCTGAATTAATTTCTTAGGAAAACCATTTGAAGTAAAGACGTTAATTAAATATTCAAATTCAATATGAAGAACAATATACTCGTAGGACGAACATAAATGATAAGATCTATTAACAATAGTCCTAATGGAATCAACTTTCAATAAAAAAGGTGTGTTAGTAAAAAACTCGTATTCAACCTGTAAAAGTTGATTTACGAAATACGGATGTAGAAAAGGAACCATTCACTTTCTCAATACACAAATCCAAAAAGGGAACGATGTTATTATTCTCTGATTCAATAGTAAAGTTAATGTTAGAATGCTGTGCATTAAGATAATTTAAAAACTTCTCAGCATGTGATTCACATCGGAAGAGAGAGAAGGTATCGTCCACATATCTTGGGTAAAAGACTGGGCGGCAATCAAGAGGGCAGGTATCAAGTACTTGTTCTTCAAAATAAGACATGAAAATATCTGCCAGAGTTTGTTTGTTTTAAGAGTTTTGCTTATCTTTTACTTTTTAGAATTTTAGAATTTACTTTGAAGATGAGGGTTGTATCCCTCGAAACGTCGGATCTATATTAAAGTCACGCTGTATGTTGCGCCATTGGTCTTCCTTTTTATTATATGCCTTTCTTTTCAACCTTTCAAATGTTCCGTGCGATGATTCCTCATTTCACGAAGGTCAAGCTTGTCGGTCCTCCTCTCGAGTTGACCTGGAGAAGTAGAGAGTTGGTTTCTTGTACTGTCCACCTCACACAGTGGCGGTCCTAGCTTACATGACGCCCTGGGCGAACCTCACCTTCAGCGCCCCCCCCCCCCTGCCCCTGTTCGCCAACACACACACATTCGAATCCCCCCAAAATAAAGGACAGACATAACTCTTTCACAAAATAACTTTTTATTGGACTAATTGTTGGAACTTCAGAACCAAAACAAAGACTCAAATTTCTGAATTTTACAAATCCTTCATCACGTAAATAGAATAACTCACTTAAGAGAATGTAATTATGATACTATGAACAGGAAAAATACAAATTAAATTGCACAACTGCCATAAATAAACTAGAGAATCAAATTTCTAAATTGTACAAATGCTCTATCACATAAATAGAATAAGACACTTAAGAGGGGGTAATTATTATGCTACACTTTGAACAAGAAACAAAATAAATTGCACCACAGCACAACTGCCATCTAAAGCCTGACTCTTCTTACCTTCCTTGATGCAAAGTCATGAATTAAATCATCATATGAAATCTGCTCAGCAATTGTATGATTTATACTGATGATGGCCAGACCGGTAAGGCGTTCCTGTGACATAGTTGACCTCAGGTAGGAATTGATGAGCTTCAGCTTTGAAAAGCTCCTCTCTGCTTCAGCAACAGTGACTGGAAGAGTAAGACCAATTCTGAGAGCAGTCCACAAATTTGGATATATTTCAGAGAGCTCCCTTTCATGGATAAATGTCAGCAGTTCAAGCAAGGATATGGTCTTTGATGGCAAGTCAGGCAAGTTCTTCAGCTCCTGTGCAAGCTCTCTGCCATCCAAGTCAGATTGTCCCTTAAAGTGTAGTGTAGTACTAAGGTTCACACATTGTTCTGTCAGCTCCTCAAATGTGAGATTTTGGAAATGTGTCAGCACTCCAAACTTCTCTCCCACAATTTCCAACGTGGAAAATCTTTCCTGAATGGCTGATGTTGCAGCATCAACCACTGCATTGAAAAATGTCACCTCCAGCTTCTTCAAAGCATCAATCAAGGGCTCATCAGATGCTTCATAGGAGAAGTGCCGCTTTGTGGACCTCAGCCGTTTTTGTTTTAACACAGTCTCCACATTCATTTGTTCACAGATATCTGTGGCTGCCATTTGTGCAGCCACAAAACCTGTTGCCCTGTAATTGCGGAGACCTCTCTCTGTTTTTTTTAGGAGATTTACTGCAACATCAACGTGCATGCTAGGAGACTGCATCTGCTTGCTCACATGCTGAATTTGGCACAACAGGTCATGCCACACCACTGAACAAATGGCGAAGCGGTATGACCCAACCTCCTCTGACAGAGATTGAGCCTCGACCTTTATTACAGAGTCTTTGGTGTGGTCCCTCACCTCGATCAGTGCATCTCTCACTGCAGCTGCCTGATATCTCAGGGGCTCCACACTCTTGATCTTGCTTTCCCACCTTGTATCAGACCACATCTTCAATGTGATGTTCACATGTTTTTTCAAAATGGCCCATCGTTGTGTGGAGGCTGAAAACAAGTTGTAAAGCTTCTGCAAGATGCCAAAGTAACTTGTGGCATCAATAGATCCCTTAGCAGCATCGGCCACAAGCAAATTCAGAGAATGAGCCCCACATGGAACAAACAGAGCTCTGGGATTAATTTCTAGGAGCCTGGATTGAACACCCTTGTTTTTTCCCCTCATGTTGGCCCCGTTGTCGTATGATTGTCCTCTACAGTCCATGAAAGGAACTTTTAGCTCCTCCAGTCTCTTCAGAATCAGAGATGCCAAATGTTGACCAGTGGACTCCTCTGCCTCCAAAAACCCCATGAAATGTTCCTTTATATGGGGCTTCCCCTCCAGTGACACAACCCGAATCACAACTGACAACTGTTCAGTGTGGCTGATATCTGGAGTGCAATATAGAATTATTGAAAAAAACTTTGATTGTTTGATGTCGCTCACCATTGCTGAAATGGTCTTGCTGCTCGACAAATCAATGAGTTCGTTTTGTATGTGGTGGCCGAGGTAGCTGGTGTGACTGGAGGTCCCTTTTTGGACACGGTTAATGTGCTCTTGCATTATAGGATCAAATTGTGCCATCAGTTCAACTTTCAGAAAATTGCCATTTGATGGTGAGAACAATTTTTATGTATGTCCCCTTAGTGCCAAATTCCTAACTGCCAGAGAATGCACAATAGCAGTGAGACGTGTCAGCACCGCTCTCCATCTCAACTTCTCAGCCTCCAGAAGTGCCATCTCCTGCTTGTCAATGGTCTCCCCCTTTCTCATCCTCACTGCCAGTTCTTTCCAGATTTTCATAGAATTTAGGTGTTCTGAACTGTTGTCATGTGATGTGAGCAATGAGCTTGCATGCTTCCAGTCCGAGAGTCCCAAACTTGTTAAATTTATTTTCCTCTTGGAAAATAATGTACAACAGAAACAGAAAAGGCTGTTCTTTTTTAAGGAATAGACCAACCAACTTCTGGTTATATTTTTCCCACTAACCAATGACTTCCTGAAGTATTGATGGTGGAAACTTCTTCCGTCACTGTCGTTTCTAGGGAATGCAAAGTCAGATGGTACTTGACTTGGTCCCCTGGAAACCAGTTGTGTCCGAATTCTCTCAGTCAGAACTGAAGGCCAGTTAGCAGGGTCGGTGGACAGAGACTCATCCTCAGGAGGCGATTCTGCTCCAGGCATTTCAAATAGAAAGAACAAGAGCATTACTCATTAGTATACACACCTAAGTTAGATAACACATTATTCACAGCACTTTGTTATGGTGGTGGTGTTATGGAATTATGGTGGTGAAACACCACACATACCCAGTAACCCAGACCCAGTGATAATAACATTATAATTTATAACTGTTTGCAAAAAGCTTTGCAGGGATGCACACACATACACATACACACACACGCACACACTCACAGACATATGTGCACACAAACTCACCTGAAGAGTCCTGCCGGGGAGAAGTAGAAGCAAATGGGTCTTCATCCTCAGGATCAGACTGCATTTGTGGAGACATATGTGAGGCTGAGGAGGTAGATGGCTCCTCAGCCTCAATAATGGCAGAAGTAGACGGCTTCTCATCCTGGCTAGTGGCAGAGGGTGTTCCATAATATTTCAAAAGTGCCCCTGCAAATAGTAAAATAGAACATAACAGACCAATGCATGAATAGGCTAGTACAATTAATTTAACATGTTATTAAGCACAATTTATTAAACTTTTAGAATAGGAAACAAATGAATAATACAACCTCCTTGGTTAATGGCTAATTATATACATAATAGTACACTTCAAATGACTCAGAAAGCTATATCACAAAATAGCAGTGCAATATAGCAGTGAAGAGTAGATGACATAGCTCTATACCTTTATCTTTTGCTCGTTTTTCCTCTTCTTCTTTCCTCTTTTTTCTAAACTGAGCACCTGATAGCTTTGACCTCTTCTTATCCATTTGCGGTTATTTGACAGACCTTAGTGGCTTAGTGTGAAGATTCGTTCTGTAATAAATAATATACATTTCACTATTTAACCAAACCCAGAAAAATAACATTACATATGTTAAAGTATGGGCCTTTATTCCCAATAATATTAATCTGGAAGCATTTTGCATTGTTTGTCTTTTATGGGAAGGTTTATGGAAAATGCAATAGATGGTTTTTTATTAATAAAAATATATTTATTGATCTTTTATTATTTATTTTATTTTATTTTTTTTTATTTTTATTTATTTCTTTATTTATTTATTCTTATTTTTATTTTTTTTTTTTTTTGCAGGCGCTCATGCCGCCCCTCCACAAATGCCGCCCTGTGCGGCTGCCCATATTGCCCATATGAGGAACCGCCACTGACCTCACATAACCAGGTACGCCCGGTTCATCGGGGATTGTTCTGAGCCAGGCGTCTAATCTTCTTTTGAAGATATCCACGGCAATACCAATCGTGTTCCTTAGTTCGTTGGGCAGCTGGTTAAACAATCTTGGTCAACTCGCAATAAAAATATTTTCCTTCAGGGTTGAAGATGTTCCCTGTCTAGATTTTAATTTGGGAACACGAAACAGTCTTCCTTTTCTACTTTCCACTGTTGTTTGGGGAGTTATAGGGTTCAGAGTAAGATTAGGTGCTAGTTTCTCCATTATTTTCCAAGTGTAAGTAATGATGTATCTCTTTCTTCTTCTTTTCAGTGAATATAGGTTTAATTCACATAACCTTTCCCAGTAATTTAGTTCTTTGCACCCATTGATTTTGGCTATGAAGCTTCTCTGAATCCCTTCTAGCTGTCTAATGTCTTCTTTTTATATGGGCACGTTAGGACCGAGCAGTATTCGAACTTGGGTATGATCAGTGTTTTCAATTGAAGAATCATTATATTCCTATCCCTTCGTTTAAAAGTTCTTGGTATCTGCCCAGTCATGCTCTTTGCTCTGTTTACCGCTATTTTATTTTGTGTTTCAAATTTCGCATCATCAGTCATCACAACTCCTAAATCATTTGCTTTAGAATTTCTCTGAATTTCCTGTCCATTTTGGGTACAGTATTCCCTGGATCTTAGGTCCTCCCTTTTTCCGTACCTTAACAGTTGAATTTTCTCAGTGTTAAATTTCATATTGCTGTCTTCCGACCACTTGTAGATTCTGTTCATGTCTCTTTGTAGAGATCCTATATCCTCTGGGTTTCTTATTTTTCTACTACTCTTTGTGTCATCGGCAAAGGCTATTACTGTGCTGTCTCTGGTAACGTCCTCATCTATGTCAGTTAGCAGGATTATGAAGAGTAATGGAACTAATACTGTTCCCTGTGGTACTGAGTTGAGGACCTCTAATTCTGATGAAGATATTACTTGAACTGTAACTACTTGCCTCCGCTCACGAAAACAATTATATATCCATCTCCCTACTTTTCTTGTTATTCCCATATATTTCAGTTTATGTATTTTGATTTCATGGTCACACTTATCGAACGCCTTGGCAAAGTCTGTGTATATTACATCATAGTTTTCATTACTTTCAAGTGCATCAATAATGTTGTTGTAGTGTTCCATTAGTTGTGATTGGCATGATCTCCCTGACCGGAATCCAAGTTGTTTATCATTCAATTTTTTGTTTCCAAAAAGTCATAGATTTTTCTCTAACTATTTTTTTCAAATAGTTTAGTGAGATGAGATGTAAGCGACACTGGCCTATAGTTTTTGGCCTCGGATTGATCTCCTTTATATATTGGAACTATGTTTGCTCTCTTAAGTATGCCCGGTATTTCTCCCGTGTCTAATGATCATCTCCATATCCAATATGAGGGCTCAGCGATTGCATTCTTGCAGTTTTTGATCAGTGTAGCATTCCATTTGTCTGGTCCTGCCGCCGAGTGTGTGTTTAGTTTCCCTACAGCTTGTATAATGTCATCAGTTGTAAAGTCGAAGTCCGTTATACTTTCCCCTTGTAGTTCTTTAAAGAACGTGTTTCTATCTCATGTCGGTTTGTCAGTTTTTGGGATACTGAAAAATGAATTGTATTGAGCTCTTAATATTTCAGGTACTTCTGTCAGATCATCAGATAAAGTATTGTCTTAATTTTTGAAAGGTTCGATAGTCGTGTGGTTTTTCGACTTCCATTTTTTTAAAATTATAGAAGTACTTTGACTTAACCTTTAACACTTCTATAGCGTCGTCGTCTTCTTTTTCTGTATGCTTCTCAATTAGGTCCTCTATGACGCAATCTATACTCTGCAATTTATCATTCAATATTTTTCTGATGTTTTTGCCTTTGCAGTTTCTTAATTTCGCAATCACTCTTTTTCTCTTGCGGAACATTTACCTCTTTTGTCTCTCGAACCTGCTTCTCTTTCCTTTTTGTTGCATTTTTGGGACATGTGTTTCCACATTTTCCAGCGTCTTCTCTAAGGTCATTAGCATCTCTTCCGTTGTCTTGGCCTTGAAGATGGTTTTTCCAATCTATTGCTTCCATGCTGGATACAACACCTTCCCAGTTTATAGCTTTGGAGTGATAATTAAAAATTTCAAATTTGCTTCTTTCTATACTGCGTGTTTTTTCCTTTCCTGTTGCTTTTATATTGGTTGTTATTTCAATAATGTTGTGATCAGATATTAAAGTTGGGGATATTTTGTATGTTATCAAATAGTTTGCTGTTGTTTGTGAATACCAAATCTAGGCAGTTGTTTTTTTCGTGTTTTCCGTTATTTTTTGTGTAAACATAAATTCATGGTTGGAGCTAGGAACATTTTTGCCTGCTCCTCATCTTCCAGTGTGTCATTCTTTGTGTCACTGTCATTCTTTAATTTTCGTGTAGATACCGTAGGATTAGCCAAGTTCACTCGTTTCATGATTTTATCTGTGTGATAGGTAAAGAATGACAATCCTTGAACTCTTTGGACTCGTCCCTATTCGTACCAATCAAAAACGTCTCCAAAAGGACCTAAAATTGCCAGCAAGGCGTCCAGCCCGAAAACCGTTGGTAACAGCAAGTATGAAGAAAAACCGGATTGAATTTTGTAAGAAGTATGAAAATTGGACATCAGAATTATGTTTGGAATTATGTTTGGAATTACGTTATGGAAAGAAGTTATGTTTAGCGACGAATCTAACTTCAAAACATTTTCATCTAGGCCTGGAATTGTTAGAAGGCCATCAGAAAGTAATAGGATGGACCCCAAATACAATGTAAAAACTGTAAAGCACCCTCCCAGTGTTATGGTTTGGGGGCGTTTTTCTGCTTATGGTCGCGGAGCTTTGTATTTTTTACCACATAACACAACAATGAATGCAAAAATTTACATAAATGTACTGAACAACCATTTACTGACATTCATGAACATTCACTCTAGTTCATGGTTTCAACATGATGGGGTCCCATGTCACGGGGTTAAAAGTGTCTCTTTGTGGTTTAAAAACAAAAAAGTGAAAGTGTTTGACTGGCCTGGTAAGAGCTTAGACCTGAATCCCAAAGAGAATATGTGGACAATCATCAAAAATAAGCCTCAAGATAGAGATACCGGTTCGCTCCCAAAATTGGGAGAAGCCCTGAAATCACTGGTGCACAGAAATAACTCCAAAATACTGTGAAAAACTTGCTCTGTCAATGCCTGACCACATAAAAGAAGTAAAACGGGTGAAAGGAGAGATGACAAAATACTAGGAGGTAGGTCTGCATGAATTAATGGTGATAATAGTTTAAAAAACATTTTTTTAGGGATGGGTGGCAGATACTTTTCGCGGGCACTATATATATATATATATATATATATATACATATACACCTTGTTAACCTTGTTGTTGTTCCGTGCGTTGGTCTCTCTTTACACGAAGGTGAAGCTGGTGGTCACGCCTCTAGGTCTGGCTTGGTGGAGGAGCGAGTTGCTTTCTTGCGCTCTCCACCGTACATAGGCAGGTACACCCAGCTCATCGGGTACCGTCCTGAGCCAGGCAACTAGCTTCTCTTGAAGACTTCAACTTTGACCCCTGTAACGTTTCTGAGGTCCTTTGGAAGCTGGTTAAAAGTCTTGGCCCCTGACAACCAAGATATTTTCCTTCAGTGTTGAGGAGGTCCCTATAATTTGGGAACACTACACATTCTGCCTTTCCTATTTTACAGTGTTGTTTGAATGGTAATTGGGTTTAGTTTGAGGTTTGGTACTAGTTTTTCGGTACTTTTCCATATGTAGATTATAGTGTACCTCTCTCTTCTTCTTCTTTCCAGGGAGTACAGATTTAGTTTACGTAGTCTTTCCCAGTAGTTGAGTTCTTTGCAGCCATCAATCTTGGCTGTGAAATGTCTCTGCGTTTCTTCTAGTTTATTAGTTTCTTCCTTTTTAAATGGGGACGTCAAACCTGAGCACTCACTCAGGTAGGGTGGATCGATTTTACATTTCTTTCGATTTCCATATTCTAATAGAGATAAAAACTTGCGCATGCATGAGAAAATAGCCTCTACAAATTCTTAGCTTAATAGGTAATCATTTTCTGCCCCCGGCAGAGCGATGAAAATCATATTTTAGTAGTCAAAAACGTATTTTTCTTATAATTTTTAAAATATTTCAATATGCATCAAAATTATTCCTAATAACTATAAAGTCGATGAAAAAGACCTCATATGATCGTTTTTCCAAGCGCGTTGTCCTACGTTAATATCTTTTGCCCCCGGCAACAACGTCAAATGTTGAAAAAATAGGTAATTTATATACATATTTTCAGATCGGCTCTTTGTCTTAAATAATGCATTTATATATTTCCCATAGCATTTATATCGTTGCGTAGGCATGAAATAACACACACGCAAAATTTTATGACTCTAGAGTAATATCTTCTGTCCCCGAGAAAAGTCTAAATGTGGATTATAATTACGTTAATGCGATGTTATAAGTACGATAAGTACTAAGTACAGCTCCTCGCTTGCTAATTTTATAAAATTAGCAACCCAGAACTCACCACGAGGAGGTGGCTGTACGTCGAGTTCCACCCTATCCAGCCCCAACCACCCTTCCTTTGGCTGCATGTCGATTTACATACGGTAATCTTTCTTAGAATCAAATCGTGGAATTTTTGTTCGGGAGTGAAGACGGGAGCAGATGAATCCGTCCCTCTCTTCTATTCCACTTACACTGGCAGAGGCTTCGGTTACTAATTTGATGAGTCTCTCGACCGCTTGAGTATGACAAGGGAATAGTGGGATCAGTCCATCAGGCTGGTCTCCCGTCTCAACAAACTCTTTTATTCTGGTATCAGGTATTGTTTTTGTAACGGGGGTTTCGGTCACCTCAGCCGTTTGCCAGTTGATCATTTCGTAATAGTTTTGACTATCGTAGAGCAGCTCAGGCATGGCGAAGGCTCGAATTTCCCCCGCTGGTGATTGTTTTGATCGTGCTTTTAATATTCTTCTCCATCCCAATTCTCTTATGTGTTGCTCATCGGCATGTAGCATGGAGATCAAAATATTTTCTGGGTGAGCAAAGAAAGAATTTCTACGGAGGACTTTGTTGGCGATTGTCTTAGATCTCTGAGGCATGGTCTGAGAGAGACGCATCATTTCGAAAAAATGTTTTGCGCCCTCAGTGAAACTGGAGTTTTTCTTTATCTTAAACCAAATTGGTGCGTAAACTATCATAACACTGGTATGCATCAATTTTGCTGTCGAGTGTTTTGTAAGTGATTCTTATAGAGTTTGTCCTGCTGGCTGATTTCGAATCTGCAATCCGTTTTTCTCAATCAGCTCAGGTTATCCGGCTATGGCCTCATAAGTAAAATAGAATTTTTCGTGATTTTGTCAAAGCGGAATTGGAACAGTAACATCTATCATCACTTGTTTCACTTGTATAATATCTTTTTTTACTTTTCAGGCATATAGATAAAATATTTCATAATGAATAGAGCGTGTAAAAATGATCCCAATAGATTCTGCTACATATGTGGGACGGTTACCATGCCAAATAACCAGTCCCAAATCACTAAATTTGTGAAGACAATATATAGAGCATACTTTGGAATTAAGCTAGGGGACCAGGACAAAAATTTCGCCCCTCATATGTGCTGCAAGACGTGCATTGAAAATTTGAGAAGATGGAGCAAAGGCAGAGCGAAATCTTTGCCTTTTGGAATTCCCATGATTTGGAGAGAAGGAAAGGATCACGTAACAGATTGCTATTTCTGCATGACAAACCTCCAAGGTGGGCTTATAAATTTATTTTTCTTAAATATTTTGAAATCCTCGTATGAAACTTGACATAATATTCACCATAATGTAATATTCACCATATATAGCATAATATTCACCATAATGGTAATCATACATTTACATATACATATTGTTATAGAAAATACATTTACACATACATATTGTTATACAAGTTACATTTACATATACAATGATTGTATATTTTCTTTCTTTTTCATTCATATTGTCCCCGAAGGGACAATATGAATGAAAAAGAAAGAAAATATACAGACTCCATCGACCTATTTCATATCTTACAGACCGCAGCCTTCCCTCACGAGCAGCCACTGTCTGAATGCTTCTCCTATTTCATATGCAAATTTTATATCCATGTTTCTGTGTTTCTATTTTCAGAAGTTAACAGGAAGAATAAACACATTGTTGTATACCCTGACATTCCTTCTGCTATGAGACCTGTACCCCATGGTCCTGGAATTCCAATACCCGACCCACCTCAAACCCTGGACTTCGATGATTCTGATGATGAATCAATGACCAATGCCAATGACCAGTCCCAGTCGTATATACCTCAAAATACCGCTTCAAATGAGCCGAGGCCTCTCAACCAGGCCAAACTTAATGATCTTACCAGGGATTTAGGACTTTCCAAATTAGCTGCCGAGATCTTGGGCTCACGACTTCGAGAGGACAACTTGCTGGCTCCGGGAACAACATTCTCCTGGTATAGGAAACGAGAGGAAGAATTCCGCAAGTTTTTTGCAGTGCACGAAAATACCTCTTCCTTAGTGTACTGCTGCAATGTTGAGGGGCTAATCGAATCATTGGGCCTTCCATATAACGCATCAGAATGGAGGCTATTTATAGACTCGTCTAAACGAAGTTTGAAAGCAGTACTTCTCAACATTGGGAATAGGGTTGCATCAGTCCCTGTAGCACATTCCGTACAACTTACTGAGAGCTACGATAACATTAAAATTTTACTGGATGCTCTCGTATACGACCAACATAACTGGAGGATCTGTGGAGATTTGAAGGTAATACTAATATCATAAGTAAACTATTGCTATTGACTATGTTGTTTTTCCAAAGGTTATTTGAGAGCGTATAAGAACACTTAACTTCCCCACAGAAGTGATACAGTCCAATGCATAGATTTTTTTATCTGATAGAACAAATTCTCTAAATTCCTTAAATATTTTCATTTTTTTTCAGATTGTGGCATTTGTATTGGGAATGCAAGGGGGATACACGAAATACCCATGTTTCCTCTGCAAATGGGATAGCCGAGCGGATGAGAAGCACTATGCACAGTGTGAATGGGCATCCAGAGAGAATTTTGAACCTGGGTCGCATAATGTCGTTTCAGTGCCCCTTGTACCACCAACAAAAATTTTGCTCCCACCACTTCATATTAAGCTGGGCTTGATGAAAAATTTCATCAAATCAATGAATAAGGAGGGTTCAGCATTCCGATATCTCGAGAGTAAATTTCCTCATATATCTGATGCTAAACTAAATGCTGGGGTTTTTGATGGTCCTCAAATTCGAACTTTGATCAAGGATACTCAGTTCGAAAACGCAATGACTCCAACTGAGAAGAATGCCTGGCAGGCATTCAAATCAGTTGTCACTGATTTTCTTGGCAAGCGTAGATGTCCAGAATACGAGTCCGTTGTCGAAAACTTGATGGAAGCTTTCAAAGCTCATGGGTCGCGCATGTCCATAAAAATGCACTTTTTGTGGTCCCACTTGGACTATTTTCCTGAAAATTT
Organism: Bathynomus jamesi; assembly: GCA_023014485.1. Classification (NCBI taxonomy): domain Eukaryota; kingdom Metazoa; phylum Arthropoda; class Malacostraca; order Isopoda; family Cirolanidae; genus Bathynomus; species Bathynomus jamesi. The sequence goes on from JAJOZX010000101.1 coordinate 1,203,594, forward strand.
CGGGGATTATAGTGAGGAACAGGGTGAACGATTTCACCAAGATATCAAAATAATGGAAGAGAGGTACCAGGGAAACTGGGATATCAATATGCTGGCGGACTATTGCTGGTGTTTGAAGCGAGACGTGCCCGAAGAAAAACACAGACGGAAAGCCAAAAAAACTTCATTCCTTCCTCAATAAACTTTTTTCCATATTCATTGTATGCATAAAAGTATTTATTCACACAATGTTTTCATTTTTCACGAGTGTTCTTATAATATTACTCGTATCTACAGTGTTTAAGCTAAAAAAATCAATAAATTTGGGGATAAAATTGGACTTATAATAAATGGCCAATAGAGAAAAAACCTGACCTGATTGAGGAAAACCAATGTCATTTTCGAATTCAGCATGGTCGAATTATATGATATGAGTTGAAAAAACCCTCACAGCAGACAAAAAAATTTCATATGCATACCAGTGTAATGAATCGCACAATTTCGTTGAAGGTGCTGGAGGGTTCACTGGTTGAAACATAGAGGCGCAGAAATCTATTCGCTGTTGTCAGCCACCTGGAATGCGCCATCTTACCTGGATCTCGAGCCGCGAGAGCTGAAGAGCAGCTACCGCTCGACACTGCTCTGTAGATGCCTAACAAATATTTTTGATCAGTGCTCAACTCGGCATCATCTATGTCAATGTCGGGAGATGGAATGGCATCGAATTCTTTAATTGGAAGTTTTTCGCAGTCGTTCAGTTGTTTTCCAACTGGTCCAGTACAGTCCATTGGCCCAGTTGTTTTGCCGTCCAAGTCTTGAATGAGGTGTCGCAGTGATAAGCATATAATTCATTACCGTGTAATAGGCATATGATCCACTGAACTGGCCTTTGTAGTTTCATTTCAATCATACGAAGCATACGAATGCTATGGGAAATATATAAATGCATTATTTAAGACAAAGAGCCGATCTGAAAATATGTATATAAATTACCTATTTTTTCAACATTTGACGTTGTTGCCGGGGGCAAAAGATATTAACGTAGGACAACGCGTTTGGAAAAACGATCATATGAGGTCTTTTTCATCGACTTTATAGTTATTAGGAATAATTTTGATGCATATTGAAATATTTTAAAAATTATAAGAAAAATACGTTTTTGACAACTAAAATATGATTTTCATCGCTCTGCCGGGGGCAGAAGATGATTACCTATTAAGCTAAGATTTTGCAGAGGCTATTTTCTCATGCATGCGCAAGTTTTTTTCTCTATTAGAATATGGAAATCGAAAGAAATGTAAAATCGATCCACCCTACCGGAGTGAGCAGTATTCAAGTTTTGGTATAATCAGTGTTTTTAGCAGGGGTATCATTACTGTTCTGTCCTTTCTTTTGAAAGTTCTTAGTACCTGTCCCGCGACTCTTTTTGCTTTATTTATCGTTATCTGATTTTGTGTCTCGAATTTCGTATCATTGGTCATTAATACCTCCAGATCGATCGCTTTCGTGCTTCTTTGAATTTCCTGTCTATCTGGAGCATAATATGCAATCTAAGTTCCTCTTTTCTACCATATCTCAAGAGCTGAAATTTCTCGGTGTTAAATGTCATGTTGTTGTCTTCTGACCATTTGTATATTTAGTTCGTGTCCCTCTGCAAGGCCTCCACTTCATTTACATCGCTGATTTTTCTGCTGATCTTTGTATCATCTGCAAAGGATGTTACTATACTATTGCTGTTTACTCCGCTGTCTATGTCTGTAAGCATGATAATGAACAGGAGTGGGGCCAGTACTGTTCCTTGTGGTATTGAGCTGCGTACTTCCGATTCTGATGATGATATATCTTGAATTTTGACGACCTATAGACGTTTTCTGAGGAAGTTGTAGATCCATTTTCCCACTTTGCCTGTTATTCCCATATATTTCATTTTATGTGCTATTATGCCGTGATCACATTTATCGAAAGCTTTAACAAAATCTGTGTATATGACATCGTAGTTGTTATTGCCTTCCAGTGCATCTAGGATATTGTTGTAGTGTTCTACTAGTTGTGATAGGCATGATCTACCTGATCGGAATTCGTGCTGATTTTCGTTGAATCTTTCCAGTGTCTCCAAGAAATCGTAAATTTTCTCTCTAACTATTCTTTGAAATACTTTGGTGAGGTGGGACGTCAATAACACTGGTCTGTAGTTCTTTGCTTGAGATCTATCCCCTCCTTTATATATAGGGAAAATGTTTGCTCTTTTCAAGATGGTCGGTATTTCCCCAGTGTCTAGGGATCTTCTCCATATCCAGTATAAAGGTGTAGCTATTTCATTTTTACAGTTTTTAATCAATAATGCGTTCCAATTGTCCGGAACTGCAGCTGAGTGTGGTTTCATTTGTCCTATAGTTCTCGCTACATCTTCTGGGGTAAAATCAAAGTCTGTCATACACTCTCCTTGCAATTTCTCTTCAAAGAATGCATCTATGTCAGGTATCGCTTTGTCACTTTTTGGGGTACTAAAAATTGACTCATACTGGATTCCCAATGTTTCAGATATTTCTTTTGGATCGTCGGTTAGTTCATTATTTCTCTTCCTTAAGGGCCCAATAGCGGCGCACGTCTTTGTTTTCCTTTTCGCATAGCCAGGGCCGCCCAGAGGCGTTAGGCAAGTCAGGCAACGCCTGAGGGCGGCACAATCTAGGGGCGGCACAAAATTGGCAAAAACAATTTCTTTTGTTAAAATTTTACAGTTTTCTATATTAGATGTTTTTAATTATACTTTTTCTCTTGTCAGATTGTTTATATTCGGTTTTCGAACAATTTTTCTATTGTTTGTTATATTTCCAAAAAGTCATTAATTATTGAAATGCGTTTATCTGCAATTTCTGAAAATAAGCTACTTCCTAAGATATATGAATTTGAGAAAGTTTTTGAATTGTGGACCTTTTCTGGGCTCTCATATACGATTGGTTGAAATTTAACATTCACTCAGAGCATCCACAAATGACCAATAGCAGACGATTTCTTGATTTTCTTCTTGGTATGTAAGGTCTTGTTTTGAAATAGATGGTTAGCTATTCGAGTGATTGCAAGTGGAATAGTTATTTTGACATTCTTGGGAGGTGCAGTGTACTTATATTGTATATAGCGTAAATCTACCTAAAAAGATTGCTGGGTTAATATTTGGCTGGACACAGGGGCTAACGAGAAATGAGAGGTTGTGTTTCACTAGCACTATTTTTCATGCTCTTTACGATGGTACTAATAATTTTTTGTGGAAATGCAAGATTATAGAAAAAATTACAAATTACATTTTTATAGTGAATATTTCCTGTTTTGGCTATAATGTACTTTTTTTCATAAAATATTTTTCCTGATTGGGCTATTTTTTCGCTACTCTGCGACTTAATTAGTTGGTTGGTTTCTGTTCTGTTTATTTTTTTTCTAATTGGATTCAATTTGGTCGTGTTTGTGATAGAATTATGACGTGCTGTTCGTGTGGTTTCTGACTTTGAGAACTTGATTCATCATGTGCCCTAGATGAAGAGAAAGCATTGGATGTTTTTATCAATTACGGCGTTATTCTCTCATACTTAAGTTGCCCGAAATGTGACAGTGAGTGCCTAATACGAAAAGATCAGAAGATATTTAGGTGAAATAACCAATATTAACCTGTTATGCCAACTGAATGCACGGTTAGGCCAACTGAATGCCCGGTTGGGCCAACTGAATGCCCGGTTAGGCCAACTGAATGCCCGGTTAGGTCAACTGAATGCCCGGTTAGGTCAACTGTACACCCTTGATGATTGGTTAGGTTAAGTAATGATATTTCCGTTAGTTTAAACGAAAATGACGAAAACGAAAATGACATGGCCTGAAGTTGAAATAAAAAACATTTTTCTAGTGTATTTTGGTGTGCTCTGTGGTTAGGTTAGGTTAGGTTGGTTAGGTTAGTTAATTTAGTTAGGTTAGCTAGTTTTTTATCAGAATTACATTTTCCTGGTGTAGTTTTCTCTGCTTTGTTGGAATTTGACACATATTTCTTGTGCAAATGAATAGAAACACTCCGTATTTTGGAATGGAAAAAAAATAGTTTCTATTCATTTGCACAAGAAATGGGTATCAGATTCGAACAAAGCAGAGAAAACTACACTAGAAAAATGTAATTTTGATAAAAAATGTAGCCCCTGTGTCAAGCCAAATATTTACCGATTCCTGTATTTGAAGAAGCCAAGGAAGAATCTGTTTAAGTTAAAAATAAGTCTCTTTGAGAAAAACATTGGTCAAAAAAAACTTTTATACTGTGTTGTGTTGAAATTATATTTGATGTTACTGTTGTATTGAACATATTTGGGCGACTTTTGTATAATGGGACCTCTTTAAGTATACTTTTCAAGCGCAAAGTAAGAATTTAGCCATTTCATCTCTATTTTATTTATGTTCTATTATTTTTTATTTAACTTAAAAATTAATTTATTTAATTTTTTAAGTATTAATTTTATTTTATTTAAATTTTAAATAAAAAACATGAATCAGTATAAAATAAAAAAATGCTACAAAATTTTTAGTCCTCAGCGAGGTTAATTTTAAAAAATAAAAAATATATGTAGTTTAAATTTGAACATTTTATAGATTTAAAATATCATAAATTAATAATTGCATTTTTAAAGTTTTAAACATTAATCTAAATTATATTTTTTATTTATATCAGTTTTTTTTCTATAATTTTTTCTATTATGACTTTTGTTTTATTTTTTTGTTGACAAATATTTTATTTCACTCTACACAAATTTACTTGTTTGTTTATTTTTGTTTTTAATTAGATATTAGATATTTTATATTGCATTAGTAAAAAAATAAAATTATAATAGCGTTGTTTTTTTATTTACTTCTATACAACGGGCGGCATTTTATTTTTTGCCTGAGGACAAGAGAACTAGGAACGGGCCTGCGCATAGCTATAGAAGTATTTTGGATTTTCCTTTATTGCTTCTACCGCCTTTTCCTCTTTCCTCTCTGTATGGTCCCTAATCAGGGCTTGTATTTCCCTATCGATACCCTCCAGTTTTTCTTGTATCACTTTCCTGGTATTATCTCCGCAGTTGGCTAACTTCGCCTCCATTCGCTTTCTCTTGCGAAATATTCTTCTCTTTTGCCTCTCTAGCCAGCTCCTCTTTCCTTTTGGCTGTGATTTCGGAGCATATTTTTCTAAAATTCTCAGCGTTTTTTCTTGCAACGTTGTTAGCATTTCTTCAGTTGTTTTATTCTCTAAAACTGTTCTCCACTCTGTTTGGGCCATGTACAATCTGATTGCTTCCGAATTTATAGTCTTGGAGTTTAAGTTAAAGGCTCCAAATTCGCTTCTTTCCTCAATATGTGTATTGTCTTTTAATGTTGTCTTCATATTTGTTTATATCTCGATTAAGTTGTGGTCTGAGATAATGGTTGGGGTTATTTTTATATCAGCAATCAAGTTCGTGTTATTCGTGAATACCAGATCTAGGCAGTTATTTTTTCTGGTACTTTCTGTTATCTCCTGTGTCAGCATAAACTCATTTGTGAGAGCCATCAACATTTTTGCTTGCTCCTGGTCTTCTCTTGTACCCCCCTTGTCCTGGTGTATGTATATATATATATATATATATATATATATATATATATATATATATATATGTATTCCTATCCACCTTTTTGTATTTTATAAATGGGAAGTTAAAGTCTCCACAGATCATTATATTGGGGGATGGAGGGTTTATGGCCTTTATTAGCTTTCTGATGTCATCAATGGCCTCCGAGAATTTTTCGGTTGAGATGTTTGGAGGTCTATAGATGAATATTAGTATCACGTTTAGTTTTTCTATTTTCTCTGCTAGGAGTTGCACAAAGCTGTTTGATTTACTTATTATCGTCTCTGTCATATGACCTTCATGTACATATACAGCACAGCCACCTTTACGTCTCGTTGTTCTATCCGCTCTTAGTAAGTTGAAGCCCTCTATATTTATCTCTTTCTTATCAATACACTGTTATCAATATATATAATATACGAGGGTAACTCAATAAGTATCCGCACTTTTTATTTTCACAATTTTATTTTCACATCAGATAGATTATAAACACATCACTTCTCAACATAGTCTCCCTGGTTCTCAATACACTTAGTCCAGCGATTTACAAGCTTCCTAATGCCATCACAAAAGAATGTTTTTGGCTGTGTACGTAGCCAGTCATACACCGCCTCCTTCAGGTCGTCATCACCTTGGAATCGCTGACCTCTCAAAGCGTCTTTTGATGGTCCAAACAGGTAAAAATCCGAAGGTGCCTGGTCTGGACTGTAGGCTGGATGGTCGAGAACTTCAAATTTAAGTCCTTGAAGGCATTTTCTAGTCTGTGCAGCGGTATTAGGGCACGCATTGTCGTGTAACAGAATAACACCTTCCGACAATCTCCCTCTCCGTTTTGTGCGAATTGCTTGCTTTAACTCATTCCGAAGCATGTCAGAATACGATGCACTTGTTACTGTGGTTCCACGCTCTAGATAATGTTCAAGGATAGGGCCTCCTGTATCCCAAAACAGTGTTAGCATAACTTTACCTGCTGACGGCTGCGCTTTGAACTTCCTTGCAACCGGAGATGTTGGATACTTCCATTGCATGCTCTGTCATTTGCTTTCTGGTTCATAGTGATGGATCCAGGTCTCATCTCCAGTGATAATGCGCTCCAAAAAGTTTTCACCTTCATTATGATACCGCGCCAAGAGACGAGAGCAGACGTCCATATGATTACGCTTGTGCTCCTCTGTCAACTGTTTGAGCACCCATCTTGCACAAACCTTGTGAAAGCCAAGAATGTCATGAACTATCGAATAGACTGACTCTTGACTGATGTTTAACGAAGATGCAATTTCTTTTATTGTTAATCATCTGTCATCGAAAATCATGGCTCTGGCTTCTTCCTGCTTGTCACCAGTGGTTGATGTTGACGGTCGTCCTGAGCGCTGAACATCTGTCACACATGTCCGACCTTCCTTGAACATTTGAATCCACTCGTACACACTTCGCCGTGGTAACGCATTATTCCCATACTGAGCACATAAACGAGTGTGAATTTCAGCCCTTTTCACACCTTCTGCCCACAAAAAACGAACCACGGATCTCTGTTCTTCCAGAGTACAAATTGAAAGCGGCGCAGCCATGCTCACTACCCGTACGATATGTGACAGCTACGAGTAGCCTAAATAAGCCTATACTGTTGCTAACCTGAATAAGCCTATAGATCTCAGTTTAGCTCGTTATTACGAGTATATATTATATATATACTATATTATCACTAAAATAAAAAGTGCGGATGCTTATTGAAGTATCTTCGTGTATATATATATATATATATATATATATATATATATATATATATATATATATATATATATGAAGCAAACCCACAAGGAGAACGAAAAATGATTCCATGGTCTTTCGTGTATTCAGAAGTACACCTCGTCAGGGAAAGACGAGGTGTACTTCTGAATTCACGAAAGGCCTTGGAATCATTTTTCTTTTTCCCTGTGGGTTTGCATCATCCATTCATTTCACGTGTTTAATTGTGAAATTCATCCCATATATATATATATAATTTAGGGTGATTCAAATATGGGGCTAAAAAATTTTTTTTAATATTTTAATGTGTTCAACCCTTTAAATGGTTCATTTCAGCATAAAAACAACTATCCTAAAATATTTTAGCACATTTTTAATTTTTAGGGGTTGCTACCAGCAATTAAAAATTGACAGAACGACTCAAATTGTCAAATTTTTCCAATATTGTTGTACAGTTTTCCACACCACCCAGGAGGTACAGTACAAGGCGCATTGCTTTTTTTTAATGTGGAAAGCTCTCCCGTAGGTCCTACCATAACCACAAGCATGCATAATTAAACTAGCATGATATTTGAGACATTAGTTGTCCTTACTTCATCAATGTTGTTTTTTTTCTATCAGCGTAAACACCCCTGTAGTTTTTCACTACTTGTAGCAAGAATTGTTTTTGATCTTCGTCATGTGTTAGTATTTTATTATATTCATCCATTAATTTTACTCCTTTTTCCGCTATATCATTCACGACTTTCCACTGTTTGATAAATTTCTTAGCGGAGTTATACTCTTCATCATTATGCCATTCTTTAGCATCTTTGAGTAAAAATTTTGAACTAAATTCTGTTATTGTAAAGAATCTTTGAGTATTTGATGTGACACAATCTTCTAATTTCTTCGTTGGAATAAGTGCAGGATCTAGAAAAGCCCGTTTTGCAGGAAGAGTTTCTGTTGTATTTTGCAAGGCCTTTACCATTTTTTTTGTTTCAGTAGGCACTTCATCATCATAAAAGGCCCAGGCTACCAGTTCTTCTAATAGGTACCAGAGGTGACCTAACAGTTTTTAATAGCAACAGATGCAATTGTGTCATTTATTTGTTTGTAGACTACAAGATTCTGTAATAATTCCAGATCAAGAAGAGGAGCACAAGATAGCACAGGAGCTGTAAACCATGCCTTTACATATAACCGAGTAGCAAACAGACAGATGTCTTTTAGTCCTTTTTTGTCTTTTACTGAAATTTTGAACTGAGATTTGAACATAAAATTTTTTAATGAATATATAATTTTGCCCATCCACCTAGCCCGATGAAGTCCCGCTGGATGTTTAAATTTGATTCCACCTTTTGGTTCATCTCCCAAAAAAATAATTGTTAACTGCAATAGTTCTAGGTAATCGTCTCTTGGTTGGAATGTATCTAGTTGATTTGCTGCAAATGTAATTATGTCATCTTTGATGTCATGAATATTTTCATAGATATCTGGATCTGATAATGCTGTTTCGTAGTCCTCCTTATTAATGCTTGACCATTTTTCTCTGAACTTCTTAAAAAGGACTATATCTGGGCCAGAA